>JAVGWX010000001.1:128441992-128639492 GCA_036924085.1 Ariolimax columbianus
TTTCAGTACATGAGCCGACATGCTATAATGACACTGGTGGACAACTGTGATGAATTTTTCCCGGACAGCCGAATTTCGCTACGATGTCCAGAGTTCGTCCCCGTTGAAAGACAGTATCAAATGCCAACAGAACGTCGCTCTCATAACACTGATCTGTGAGACTCTTGATCTTTGTCCAGCAATCCAGCTTCTGTCACCATTATCCTCAGAATCTCTTGAACGTTTTGTCTCTCCTCAGTCTTCCTCTACTGATTGGGAACCGGTCGAACTTTTCATATTCTTTTGTCATTTTTGACGTTCCTAATTCCTTGTATGTTTTCAGCATAAATGTTAAAAAGTTAAGAAGAAATTACGCGCATGGTTTTACTACGTTTTGCACATCAAACTAATCAGATGTCTCTGGCTGTTAATTGTTGTTCTTGATGAGTTGAATCAGGTACATCGGGAACTCCATGTCTTGCTTGATTCGCCATATAATTTCGTGATACCACAAAAAAACCAAAAAAACTATGTCATTTATGAACCAAGTGTGTATGCCTACATTGCACTCTCTGTACTTTTCAACAATTTTTCGCGTGTTAAGGATATGATCTGTTGTGCCTCTGCCATCTCTAAATCCTGCCTGTGCTTCATGCACTTTCTTGTTGAGTTTGTTTTCTAGCCTCATCATAATCAGTAGGAGGATTTTGCTAGTATGACTTATTGATACGATGATTTGGTAGATAGTTCATCGCTTCAGATCTTTATTCTTGGGGAGTTGGACAAATACAGATCTTTCCATCTTTCCACAGTTTCTCTGCTAGATCTTCTTGCATAGTGGATGGTAAATGGCGATGCCTGTCTTTGCTCCTGTCCGAATAAATTCAGTCAGTTCATCAACATAACCCGATAATCTCCCTTTCGTCAAGCTTTTGATTGCTGTTCGAAAATCATCTATCGTAGGCTCCTGCTCTTTGTTATCGTTTCTTGGCGTTATGTTGGAGCTTCTTCCAGTGTATTCGTACATGTCTCTGCAATATTGAATTACTCTCACAAATATATCCTTGCTCTTTGTCAGTGTATTACCATCTGCATCGTGTATTACATGTAATGACGGTTTGAACTCGCCAGCAAGTGTTCTGATTAATTTGAGTGCATCTTCTTCATCTCTTTCCCTTTGCAACTATTAAATCCTACTGCACCCGTACAATACATGACACTTCTTGTCCTTCAAAATATTTCTTCTGATTTCTCTTGTGGTGTTTCTGTTTATGCGCTCTATCCTGGATTGTTTGAACTTGTTTCTTTATTTAATGAATATCAACGGATTTTCTGTGACGTACCTGATTATTAGGCCGTTTCTTAGATATGTTATTGCTAAAAGGATACGATTATATCTTGATTGTGTGAAAGGTTCATCTGGTGTCTTCCTGTACCACCACACGCACTTTGAATGTGTTGTTTACTGTCATGGCGTATACTCCTGCTGTATAAAACTGACGTCATAGTGTATTGGTCTAATGCTTTTCAGCAGCTTTTTCAGACTTGTCTCAATATCCGGGACTAGCAGTTGGTGTTCTAAGTCACAGCCAGTACCTGGTAGAGTCTTGATGTCCGAGACTAGCAGTTAGTGTTCTAAGTCACAGTCAGTACCTGGTAGAGTCTTGATGTCCGAGACTAGCAGTTGGTGTTCTAAGTCACAGTCAGTACCTGGTAGAGTCTTGATGTCCGAGACTAGCAGTTGGTGTTCTAAGTCACAGTCAGTACCTGGTAGAGTCTTGATGTCCGGAACTAGCAGTTGGTGTTCTAAGTCACAGTCGGCACTTGATAGTGTCTGCCATGATGCATCTCCTGTTTCCATCTTTGTTTCACGAGAAAACAATCTATTTGGTTCACGATTTTTCCATTCAGTAAGTCTATGTATTGATTCGTGTATGATGTTGTTTAAAAAACGTGTTTGCGATGCAAGGATTGTTTCCAAGGCAGAATTTCATGAGTAATTCTCCTCATTGGCTTCTGTTGTCCAATTCTAAGGGTGCATGTACTCTTTCTGTTTTCTTTACTCTCTCCCTTTCTATTTTCGCGTTGAAGTTTTCCAATGATTATCAGGATATTTAATTTCTCTACTTTATATATGGTCTCTTGTACAATTCGTCTATCTTCTTCCTCTGCTTCTGTTTTTTGGTGTATAAACCTGCATTATTGTAAAGTTTCTTTCTTCCATCTTAAATCTGATAATTAGGACAGGATCGTTGACTGGATTGTATCCGAGCAGATATGCGGACGCTCTTTGAGATAAGACGAAACAAACTCCACCATATCCGCTCTTTTCTTTCCCTGAGAATATAAAGCGTCCACCTGTTTGGATGTTCAAATGACCCTGACCAGTTCATCTTTGTTTGGAGACTCCCAATACGTCCACTTTATTTCCTTCCGAATCATGATACGTTTCCCTCGCTACATCCTCCACGTGTTCCATGTTCCAATTCTTAATTTTATGTTTAGACTTCTGACATGGTTTCCACTGTATTACATTCAGGCTTTTGGCCGCCATTACAAAAACTTGCAGTTGCCATGGTATCGTTATCATTTTCTCTTCGTTTCTTCTTCTTCTTCATCGTACGCAGTCAGACAGTAACCATTATTTTTTCGAAAAAAGTAGCGGTCATCCTGAGGCTGTCGACACTGCCATATAGCTTGTCTTGTGTTGCCACTGGTGATGGCCACATCTGCTCTCTCTGATCCTCGCAGATGCTCAGCGGTCATTTTCCCGGTACCACAAGGGCATTCATCGGTACCACCTATCTTCAATTTGTTGAATAGGTGGTACCTCAGTCTATTGTGGCCAATGCGAAGTCTGAAGACAACAACCTGCTCTCTTCTGTTCAACTGGTAATAGGCATCGTTTTTGGTGTAGCCGGTAAGTTCAGTTTCCCATTTGGTCATGTATCTGGCTTTAATAAGCCGTTTTGTCTCTTCGTACGTCATACTAGTATCTGTTTGTGGTAGTCTTGCACCTTCTTTTGCCAGTCTGTCTGCCTCCTCGTTGCCTTGGATGTTGCAGTGTGATGGAACCCACTGTACCACTACCCTTTTTGGTGCGGACTGCTGGCATAGTTGACAGAGTACTGCTCTTAAGTCATTAAGCTCAATGTTTTTCTGGCTTTTTAGCGCTGTGACTACGGCCAGAGGATCTGTAAGCAGGACTGTATGGCTTTCATTTTCTTTATGTGTCACCATTTCTTCCACTGCCGCCCTCAGTGCCTCTGCCTCCGCTCTGAAATTGCTTGTGTACTTACCAGTAGCGAATGACAGTGTTATTTTTCTACCATTTGGTAGGTTCAGGAATGCTCCTGCCCCTCCATTCTGTGTAGTATTTGTTACAGAACCGTCGGTGTATGCATGGGTCCAGTCCATGCTTGGGTAGTTTTTCGATATAAAGCTTAGGGTAGTATCTCTCCTTTCTTTTTCAGTCTGGCAGTTTTTGTTTCCATTCTCTTCGTTTAATTGGTCTGTTTGGCATGTGGTGTCACAATTAGATCTTTGAGTTTCCTTATTTTTAAATGTCATGATTTCTTGGGAAAATAATGTAGTGGTTTCACCTTGCCTTCTACAACCACATGGCGGATTTGTAATCTAGGTCTTTGACAGTACTTCTTGACTGTCAGGACAAGTGAGTGGTCTGCTCTGTTCATTCGAAGAGTTGTCTACATCTGCCAGTTGGTACTTTTCTCCATTAACTGCGTAGTTCGCATGCGCATACATGTCATCCTGGTTGTCATGGTTCACCTATTGGCTAAACAGACAATAGTCTTGTTTGAGTTAATAATCTAACCAAGCTGTGTTCCCTGGGCTATGTCTCGATGAGAATCGGGACAATTCCACGCGTTGGGTGATCCATAATCTGCCCCATCTATTGTAGGACCTGATCTGCCAGAGGTTTCTGTAGGGTTACCTCACACTGGTCTAAAATTCAACCCAAATACCCCAGGTACTACTGTCTTTTTTACGCCTATGCCGCCATTGGTCAGAGCCGTTTAAGTGTTTACACTAACACTTAACTCACAAATTAAAAATGAGAAAGATTAGGTGTTACGTGTACTGCTCATTTTTGTATTTTGTTGAAACATGGACAATAAATAAACGGTTTTAGAAGAGGCTTAGCATTGTGAATACATACAAGAGTGGGATGCATTTCGTTGAAAGAAAAGGAAACAAATACAAACGTTTTGGGAAGATTAGGGGCGCACCAAGAAATGATGGACGAAATAAATGTAAAACATTTAAGATATTTTTATCATATCAAAGATTTACCACATTTTCTGAAAACAAAAACTGGAAGAAAAAGTAGAGGGCATACGAATCAGAGGTAAACAACGCTATAAGCTGGAGGATAATACGAAACAATAGACATGGAAAAACGTGACAGATTACGTAAAGATGTTGAACCGGATGTTGAAGATTCTTTGCAGCAAGTCTGCCCCTTGAAGATACCATTGTAACTGAAAGTGTCCATTAATAAATTTGCGATGATATGTATAAACACGCACAACACACAAACAAACACACACCCACATACAAACACGCGCGCATGCACGCATACACACATACATACACCCCGCTGTTCACAAATATCAATATTATCTTGACTTTCAGATGACGATTCTGTTGCCAGAAAACTTAGTGATAAAGTTCGTGTTCTTGTAGCAGTCTTGACGTCCCCAAACTATCTTAGCAACAGGGCACAGTCAGTGAAGGACACCTGGGCAAAGCGGTGCAACAAAATTATTTTTCTAAGGTACACAATGCAACTATTTAGTATAAAAACATAGACAAGCATTGCCTAGAACATTCTTTAGAGCAAGAACATGAACAAAAACTACGTTATAACCAAAAGACCTTTATCGTCGGATGGACAACACACACGAAAACTAACAAATAATGAGAATGGTGATAAACTCGGTCACATATCGAGATCAAATGGTCTTGGTACGGTCACATATTGAGATCAAATGGTCTTGGTACGGTCACACATCGAGATCAAATGGTCTTGGTACGGTCACATATCGAGATCAAATAGTCTTGGTACGGTCACATATCGAGATCAAATGGTCTTGGTACGGTCACATATCGAGATCAAATGGTCTTGGTACGGTCACATATCGAGATCAAATGGTCTTGGTACGGTCACATTTCGAGATCAAATGGTCTTGGTACGGTCACATGTCGAGATCAAATGGTCTTGGTACGGTCACATATCGAGATCAAATGGTCTTGCAAACACAATCCTCCACGGGAAGGTGCATGGCAGAAGACGAAGAGGCCGGCCCAAAAAGAGATGGGAAGACAACATAAAAGAATGGACCAGTCTCCGACCAGAAGAGTCACAGGCAGCGGCTTCTGACAGAGAGTGATGGCGTGGAGTTGTGAGGATGTCTTCATGTGTGCCCCAACGACCTTACCGGTTACGGGATGACCTGACCTGACCTGACCTGGTGATAAACTTATTCCTTGACATTAGTTTCTAACTTTCATTCATCAAGGGCATTAACCCAGGGTCTATCACCTCTTTTCAATACAACCAACTCTTTTATGGACGCTCTTTAAGAAGACCCAGGAGCATTTAGCCTAGTCGACTATGAGCTGGCTTTCTAGACATATGAGCAAGGAAGTGATAGTCAAACTATATAAAGCATTAGTTAAACCTAGATTGGAGTGCATTGTACAGTTGACGATGAGGAGATATAAACTTGATGGAAAGGATACCAAAAAAGAGCGAAAAAGCTGATAGTTGTATTCCAGAATTATAGTTATGAAGAAAGACTCATAAAAACAGTGTCTCGAATTGAGAAGAATTCGAGGTGACAATACAAGTTTTAAAGATAATCAAAGCAGCGGATAAATTAGACTTTAGCAAGTTTTTAAAAATAAAACCACGTACTAGAGCAAGAGGGCATAGCTACAAATTAACAAAAGAAAGGTCTAGACTAGATATTAGGAAATATTGTTTTAGTCAGAGAGTGGTGAATGCTTGGAATGCATTGCCCCAGGAAGTAGTGGATGCAGGGGCAATTAATGCATTTAAGAATATATTGGATACACACAGCTTTTATAGAAAGGAAATTTAAAGGAAACTGGTTTTTTACAGACTCTGCAGAGTCTTCTAAACCAGTATAAAAAAGTTAAGTTAAGTTAAGTTAGACTGGAATTACAGAGTGGCATGGTTCGTGATCACGGACGGACAGAAAAGAATGCGGGCCGTGGTACGACCGCTCCTCCAGTCGACCCAGCTGTTAGTGATATGGGTTGAGGAAAGGAACAATAGCAAGGAAGAATGGAACTGGGCTCCCCACCTCACATTGGATGTGGCTTAGTAGATGAAGAGTTACCGTCACCCCCGACAGCTAATGTTGCTATGGGACTTACCTTTTAGAAGACTGCAGGGCCTGTATACAACCAGTTTCTTATACTTCACTTGATCTACACACTTTGCGCACTCAATTTATTCTTGAATGCATTCATTGACCCTGTTTCCACTATTTCCCATGGCAATACATTTCTAGCATTCACTTCTCTCTGACTAAAAAAAATATTTTCTAGTATCTTACCTAGACCTTTCTTTAATTAATTTGTAACGGTGCCATATTCTTTATGTAGGCAGCTATACCTTGAAAAACTTGTTATATTCTAATTTTATTCTTTCCTTTGACTACCTGTATTAAATCGCATCGAATTCTTCTCTTTTCTATAAACTCCATGCCGGTTTTTCCTCACAACTATAATTGTGAAATCCCGCTATCTGTTTTGTCGCTCTTCTTTGTATCCTTTCTAGCATGTTTATTTCCCCTCTACGATAAGGACATCACACCAGAACACAGTCTAATAAAACCTTCACTTTGGCCACTGTCAACTATAAATAAGGCTACTGACGCTTACCTCCTTCACACTTTTCTCACACTAAATGTTGACCTAATTCAGTCCGTATCTTCCAGCTATTACGCTCCTTTGCTATTGTCAGGACGACGAGAACTTTATACAAAAAAGCTCTCTATAGGTTTTCCTTCTTTTGCTAGCACCTCTTCTCAGAGTCCGTTCTCACTTCCACCCTGCAGCAGAGGGCTCACCCTGGGGGAAACTCTTCCCCCTTCTCTCTTCTCACCTCCTTCTGTTTCATTTGACGCTGTCCTACAGTCACACTCTTGTTTCATTTGACGCTGTCCTACAGTCACACTCTTGTTTCATTTGACTCTGTCCTACAGTCACACTCTTGTTTCATTTGACTCTGTCCTACATTCACACTCTTGCACAGCTTTCACACGCGCCTTCGTGGTGAGGCCCTTCCATTGCACTTTAGTTGGGGCTTGCTTCTGAGGGCGCACAAACCTAGTATAGGTACATACAGACGCACACATTTATCCAAGCACTGGTTTATGCGTCCTGATATCGCCCAATGGACTACGGTCTTGGGTGGAACATGGCGCGCCTCAGTCAGTAGAAACTAGTGAGGCAAACATCTAAGCAACAATAACAAAACCCTCCAGCAGCGAATTTCCCTTCTATTCCAGCACTTATGATCTAACTTCTTTCTAGTGGTATCCTTCTGACCATATGCACCTTGTACTTCTAGAAAACGCTTATATATCTTCTGTTCTGTCATCTCCATATTATCTATTTAGATCCTTTACGTAAAGGGTATTTTCTAACCCTTCCATTGTCACCCGCACGTGGAACAAAAACTTGTGCAACGTGCTGGTCAGAAGCCGTATCGACGCTAGATCATAGGCGACCTGGACACTTTGCTCTGCAACAAATAGTTGGTTGCGTTATGTGTCGGTATGTCTTAGCGGTATGTTCAATGGATTTTCCCAAATGTGTCGTTGTGTCTTACAGGTATGTTCAATGGATTTTCCCAAATGTGTCGTTGTGTCTTACAGGTATGTTCAATGGATTTTCCCAAATGTGTCGTGTCTTTCAGGTATGTTCAATGGATTTTCCCAAATGTGTCGTTGTGTCTTACAGGTATGTTCAATGGATTTTCCCAAATGTGTCGCTGTGTCTTACAGGTATGTTCAATGGATTTCTCGAAATGTGTCGCTATGTCTTAGAGGTATGTTCCACGGATTTCCCCAAATGTGTCGTTATGTCATAGTGGTATGTACGGTGGAACGTCCGAAATATGTCATTGTGTTATAAAGGTTTGTTCGGTGGATTTCCCCAAATCAATGTTTGATATCAAACAATGATTCATCTGCACGTCCGATAATTTAATATGTTATATAATTCACACAGTATAACATTACATACATCGGTGAGGTTGGATTGAAATTCTGGAAACAATATTCCGTGGTACGAGTATTTCAAATTTTACAATTCTACTCGAACTACAAAATGGGAATGTTCTTTTGAGCACAATAGAATTATTAGACGAGGATTACTTATTTACAAAGGTCTATTCAGTTGTCACTTGAAGTTCTGCACATAATCTACCTTGGCAGAAACATGACTAATTTATATGCTACCTAATCTGTCCAGACTATTCTGCGTCATCTTGAATAAGGCTGTCGAAAGTGTTGATTTAGTCGATATAGCCGATTTACATATAATAGAGAATACAGTATTACACTTGTCTCTAGCAATGAGAATGAACATACATGCCTTGCAATGCATTATCGGATCAATTGATGCTGTAAAGTGTTAACAGTTGACAATGAAACAGAGGAAGAAGACAATAACTGCAGAACTAGATGATATTTCCCGTGGAAAGAGTTTTTGGAAAAAAAAAACGATTGAATGACCAAGTACTTATAACTAAGTGTATGAACATCTGTGGATATAAATCGACAAATACGGACATGTAGTGGGAGAGAGAATCCGTTAATTACAAGATTGACTAAGATTACAATTTGTTGAAAATGATTAGATTATTTCGCTAGTTGAGAAGCACGTGGCCGAAGGGTTTTAATGCCTGCCTGCTGACAAGGAGGGCAGAGGATCGAAACCCCATTGCAAGGCATATGTTGTTTTTCTGCTGGGGGTGAAATAAACAAACATTGACAGCACACGACGTGGCGACAACAGGGGCAAAGCAACATGTAAACCTCAGCCTAAAAGCCTCGACTACCCCAACAAAAAGAATAAAGTCGTAGGACAGTTTTTTTTTACTTTACTAGACTGGTTGCATTACCGAGTCATTGCCGAGTTGATTAATCTCCTTTACACATTGAAAACCCAATTTATCACCAGCGCAAACTCGCCATTTGTGTCAGTTGTTACAGCTGAAGATTTTAACTTTGTTTTCCAACAAGAATATTGCAAGTAGAAACATCATGCCTTTTATGTAGATTTGTTACACGTATCATTTATAGTTCTGCAGAGAATAAAACATTCCCTACCATTGGCCTGAATGTTAGTGAAGGATATGGTCACCTGACAGCGAAGACAATGATTGGTTTCCAATATATCTATGAGAACTATATCAACGATTTTGACTGGTTTATGAAGGTGAGCTTAAACTAATTTGGAACACAAAGCCTCCATGTCTGTGTTATCACAAGTTCAAGACGCAACGAAGATCCACTCTTCTACCTGGTCAAATGTTAACTATATTTGTTCATTCGCTTGTTAGTTAATTTCTCGTAACTTGATGTTATAAAATACACTTAGTGCAGTTACTTATGGAAGTGTATCATCATCATCATCATCATCATCATCATCATCATCATCATCATCATCATCATCATCATCATCATCATAATAATCATCATCATCATCGCCTGTTCCATGCCGCTGGTGTAGGCGATCATGGATTTACACAGCTCACTCTCTGGTGCTGGAAATCAGTTTTGTTGTTGATGCTCTCCAATGCCCCGTACTCGGGACGATGAGGCTAACGTCTGGTCAGGCAAAATACACTGATCACACAATGTTAGCCAGGGTCAGGAGAAATATACTGGTCAAGACCATCACCTGACCTCCTCTTTGGTCGCCCTGGAAAGGGGGGCTGTTGTCGCGGGCTGTAGTAGTGAGCGCCACACATATGAAGCCAAACATAGCACCATACCGCCTTGAGGACCCCGGTCCAGCTTCATCAGCACACTCGGGATGTGAGGAAAGCTACGACAACCCGCCACGTACCCTCTTTTTTAGGACGCACAAAAGAGTAATCGTACTCATTGCGATCATTCAACAACAACAACATGTCACGTGCTCAAACCGTCCAGTATTTTATGTCTCTGTCTTCCTCTGTCTCCCCTACGCGGGATCTTACCTATTATAATAACGTTTTCCATATCTTTTCTGCACATGCTATGTCCGGAAAACACTGATTGTTTCTTTTTAATATTGCCAAAAAGTTTCCGTTGCGCATTCATTTCTAAAAGTTTACAGCCATTAGATTGTTTGTCTGTCCATGGCATTCTCAACATGCGCCTATAGAACCACATCTCTGCATCCTCTAATGAACCTCTTGCGTGTTCACTTATCGTCCAGGACTCACAACTATATGTCAGTATCGGAATTACACTTGTATATTACACTGATGTATGTTTTTTCCCAACTACAAGAGATAGTTGCTTGTTACATAATATATTTTTCATCTACTGGAACTTTGACTTTGCCTGGTCTATTCTGCTTCTTATCTCTCGAAGCATCTCCCGACTGATATTATGAGCGTCCCCAGATATCGAACTGTTTGTGACTGTCGTAATATCACTCTTACGTTGCAACTCATTTGTTTTTGTCCCTTTGAGATCACAATCACCTCCGTCTGTTTACGATGTTATCAACACTGTTTCGTGTACATATCTCCAATTATTTATATGTGTCTACCAACTGAAATGCTTGGAACTTCCATAACAGATCCTAATATGTGACGTATATTCTATTTTAAAATAAAATGATATTGATCGTATACCTCGAGCAATGCACATGATGATGAACTTGACCTTTGTAATAACGGTTCTCCCATTAGGCTGATGATGACACGTACATAATCGTGGAGAATCTGCGCTACTTCCTGGCTGGACAAAACACCAGCGAGCCTGTCTACTTCGGGCACCATTTTAGACCACATGTTAAACAAGGATACCACGGGTAAGTTCATAGGGTTTGCTGAGCAAATGAATATTGTGGGGGAAGTATGATAGAAAGGGCAAGAAGAAAACCAGAATAACTAGATAATAGATTAAATAAAAAATAAGAAGAAAGGAAAATAGATCACGTGAAGTTGAAAATATAACAAAGAAAATATCTTGTAAGTTTTACAGCGAACTTGATGGATCTGATATTTGATGATAACTGACAATCCATTCACTTCATTGTTCCGTTTTTATGTTGTAGATAGATATTGCTGTGAAGTTCGTTATCCGCCATTTTTAGGTGAATTTTAGGTGAATAGCCAGCTATCCTCCAAGCAGATTCCAATTGTCTCGACTTTCTCATACACAAGACTTCTCTAGCTATTTGTTGGCTTTCCAATTCAATTTTCCCCGTGTGAGTTTCCCTGCAGCACATGTCTGCTTTCTTCCGGTGTGTGTATCCGGTCTTTCGATGTATGTGTCCTTTATTTTGATGTATTCATTCTATCCATCTCCACTTTCTCTCCAAAATCTCCGTCAGTAGTTGTAGATGTTGTGTTCTGTTGCTACAAGTCTGATGCGGTTTCTACATTTAGTCATCTGGCACATAGTGTATAACTTAGACATTGTTAGACAAATTAGAAGTCAGTATCCTGTTTGTTTATCTTTTTCAGTGGTGGAGCTGGTTATGTCCTCAGTAAGGAAGCTCTTAGGAGATTCGGTGAGAAAGGAAATAACTCAAAATGCCAAACGGATCTAGGTGCAGAGGATGTGCAAATTGGTCGATGTCTTGAGAGTCTAGGTGTTTACATAGCCAACAGTACAGACTCTCTGGGAAGAAGTCGGTTTCACTCTCTGAGCCCAGAAGCTCATTTGTCCGGCGTTTTCCCCCGTTGGTATAAACATTATGATGTTCATGGAGCGAAAAAGGTGAGATAAATATGGACATGTTTTAGACGATGTCCTTAACGATTACTCTTTACTGAAGCCGGAAGCTAGCGTGCCAAATATACGATGGACTACAGTAAAACTGAAAGCTGATTTGACTGAAATACAAGCAATTATAATACGAAATTTTGTGTGAGAACAAAAACAAGCATTTACCAAAGCATGAATCTCAATGTTCTGGTTATCATTAATACTGATATTCGTTTCACTTAGTTCCATGTTTTTAATTGTGATGCTTTCTTTTGTTCTGTACTTGATAACGGTTTATGTAGGTTGGAACGTCAGTGCACATCAACTTTTTTACCACTGGGTTAGAGTATTCGTCCTTGAATAAAGGTTGTAAATAAATAACGTCACACATTCTTAGGTTGGCGTTTTCTGACATTAGAAAACCCTGACAACAGACAACAATCTTTAAATGTTCTAGTCATGTCATGATCGGTCTTCTACCCTGGGGGCCACTTTTCTCTCTCCTCTTACCTCACTCTGTTTCATTTGACTCTATCCCACAGTCACACCCTTGCACAACTTTCACACGCGCCCTCGTGGTAAAGCCCTTCCATTGCACTTTGGTTGGGCTAGCTTCTGAGGGCGCACAAACCTAGCATAGGTACATACAGACGCACACATTCATCCAAGCACTGGTTTATGCGTCCTGATATCGCCCAATGGACTACGGTCTGGGGTGGAAAATGGCGCGCCTCCGCCAGTAGAAACTAGTGAGGTAAACATCTAAGCAACAAAAAAAAACTAGTCATGTCATCTTGTACACTTCTGAACTTGTACACTTCGGATCTTGTACATTTCTGGTCTTGTATACTTCTGATCTTGTGCACTTCTGATCTTGCACACTTCTGATCTTGTACACTTCGGATCTTGTCTACTTGTTCTCTTGTACATACCGTTTATTAGCGTTACACTCAATGCATCTAACCTCTAAAGAAACGCTCATTATGGAGAAACAGAACTGACAGTAATTTACTGACTTATACAACGAATATAATTACTAAAACATGACACATTGGTGATTGAATATAACATATTGTATATAACAGCTTTTAGGCTACGACCTGAGCTAGCCTTCTTTAACATGTTTCTAATTTCAAATAATTGTCACTGTTTTCTAAAATACATTGTCATCATCCCGTCACAATTCTAATGACCAAACTGAGATATTTTGTTTTGCTAATTTCACAGGGTGAAGAAAGTATCAGCGACTATATCATCAGTTTTCACCGCATAGGTCCACAGAAGATGATGGAATTAGAATTCTACGCTTACCACATGAGACCATACGGTATTTTCAATGGTGCGCAGGATTTAAACACAAACAGTACACGCAGCTTCAATTAGACCAACTTGAATTCAGTTAACAAAAGTAAGGGACGTAAGGATTTTCTAACAGATTTTGTGTGAGATTGAGGACATTTCAAAAATCTTTGGAGGCTTATCAATATATAATTTCAGGTATGCGGATAGCAAATTGATGCTAAATGGAAGCTGACAAGAAGTACACGAATTGATGGTTCAAATAAAGAACACAGTTAAGCAATATGGATCGGACTATCACCGAGAAAACGAAAACTATGATAATTATCAAATTAAACTCGAAATATACTATGCAGATCAAAAGCGGCGATCAAACACTCGAACAAGCCAAGAGCTTTTCGTCTTTTGAAAATATAATAAACGGTGGATTACAGACTAGAAATTAAAAGAAAAAAAGAGAATAATTATAATTAATTGTGTTTCTACCAACATGAGTCATATATCTACATTCAAACAAGTGTAGTTAATTCTGTTCCTACCAACATGAGTCATGTATCTACATTCAAACAAGTATAGTTAATTGTGTTTCTACCAACATGAGTCATGTATCTACATTTAAACAAGTATAGTTAATTCTGTTCCTACCAACATGAGTCATGTATCTACATTCAAACAAGTATAGTTAATTGTGTTTCTACCAACATGAGTCATGTATCTACATTTAAACAAGTATAGTTAATTCTGTTTCTACCAACATGAGTCATGTAACTACATTCAAACAAGTATAGTTAATTCTGTTTCTACCAACATGAGTCATATATCTACAGTCAAACCAGTATAGTTAATTCTGTTTCTACCAACATGAGTCATGTATCTACATTCAAACAAGTAACTCATAAATTATAAATGAGCTTGATCAGGAGTTATTAAACTCTTATTTTCTTTTCTGTACGACTTAGGCAAGTGGGCAAATGAATAAACTGTTGGAGGAGAGAATTTACGATTTTGACATGTGGACATTTATAAGAATGCAGAGGATCTCCATGAAAAGAAAAGAAAACAAATAAGGAAGTATTGAAGAAATTAAGGGTGTAAATGCAGATTGTATCATTAGGGGAAGAGACTGGTGACTTTGGAGCTCCATTGCAGTCGACCTTCAATGTGTAGATGACATTCGAAGAGAACTAAACTGGTTGTCTTTTAATTTAATTTATACGCTGGTTTGTTAATAAAAGCCAGAAGGAATTAGTTCAATAGTAGTTGACCGTACTTGTTACAGGCGATTAGCCTTCAATTACAAAATACATTAGATGATTGTTGTTGTGCAAACTGGCAGAATTGAGGGTAATTTGTGCTGCACTGATTACACAGAGATGAGTTTGGAGAAAGGCGATTGAGATTACATCTCAAAATGTGCTAAATTGTAATGTTTTATCTGTTAAGGCGAGTCTTTGACTTTGAACAGGGTTGCATACACATTACAATGTACGAGAGAGGCAGAAACAGAGAGAGAGAGGAAACGAGAATAGCAGAGAGATATAAGACCGAGATGTGAATGCTAATGCTGTGGTGTAGCGATGTGTAACTGTTCGTGAGCTACATTACGACTTGCATGTACAATTTGGGATTTAAATTGTAAAGCAGGGCTACAGACAACAAGGAACAGATAAAGGACTATGGTCTCAGCAATGTAAAGAAACAACTACTAAACTTTGTGAATAGACGTCTTTGGTTCGTCCTCGGCGTCTGGATCCTTGACCCCCCATGCTTTCCATGACTGCAGTGGTAGTCGATTTTCTTTCATTCTACAGACATGGGCAAAACACTAATGTTGAGATTGCTCCTTTTGAGTCTGCAAGGGCTAGACTTTTAGATCTTGTCTGATAGAAGACCTTGTATCTTATTGTTACTTTGGGGTGTTTCTCCCTACCGGTTTCTTCTTCTTCTTCTTCTTCTTCTTCTTCTTCTTCTTCTTCTTCTTCTTCTCCGTTCGTTCTCAATCTCCCACTACCAAATACTGAAAGGGCTTAAGTAGCAGAACGACGTCCAGAGAACGGAATGCGCTGTGTCGTAGTTTACAGCTTAGCTGCGATATTTGCACCTTTCGGTCCAACATATACGACTTCAACAAGCATTTTTTGAGTACCGAGTTAGCATTCCCTCTTCGATCCCTTCTCCTTAGCCAGTCTGCCCTGATGCAGCCTGTTATCCAGGATCACCGCGTGGAGGTGTAGAAGGGTAGGTATTCTTCCTGTATCAGTTTCGCTCACTGTTTGACTTGACTGTCGATTTCCTTGTTTCCTTTGATGTAACAGTGCGATGGCATCAACTTAATCACTGCTTTCTGGAATCCCTGACTGTCATGACTGCCCTCAATTCAGTTTAGTGTTCTTAAGGATTTTGAGTGTCATTGGTGCTGACTGTGTATCAGTTAGTATCACAATTTTGCGGTGCCTATGGTTTTTGTGGTGCAGTGTTGATATCATAACACTCTCTATTCTGTGCGGGCATCAATTTATGAAAGTTTGAAATTGTGTTGTTGCTCAAACAAGATCATTGTTATATGACATGATTGAGTGCAGTACTGCCACATGATGCAGAACTATTATAATTGTTTTGGAGATTTATAAACCAGTATAAAGGATGCAGTGGTTCATGAAGGCTAACTTCGCATATACCTCCTTCCGTTTTCTAAATCTAGAAATGACTTAACGATACTTAGAAATTTTTAGAATAATCACCTTACTGAATATCAATGACAAATTACCCGTGAAATATTGACCAAAAGATGAATGTCCAATCTAGAGATAGATGAAAGAACGACACTGATTCCACATATTCCAAACATCAAATCAATATCCCTTTGTCTATTTGGTTTTATAGACATCTACTGACCAACAAAGGAGATCTGTGCAGTGCCTTTTATTTGTGATATTTACAAGTTTACATGTCAAAGAAGAAACCGTAGCTCTTGACCGAAGCAATGCAGAAACCATATAGACAATGGGATATTGATGTGATGTTTGGAATATGTGGAATCAATTCAAGGTTAGTGAGTTAGAAAACAACTGTCCTGATGGAAATAACAGTGTCTCTTCGTTTAAGTTCACAAACCTATGCGAATGTCCGGGCTATCCCGGGATTTTCTGCTCCCCCGTGTAAAGTTTAACATTTATATTTCTACGCCTACGTGTAATGTTTAACATTTATATTTCTGCTCCCACGTGTAATGTTTAACATTTATATTTCTACGCCCTCGTGTAATGTTTATCATTTATATTTCTGCTCCCACGTGTAATGTTTAACATTTATATTTCTACGCCCACGTGTAATGTTTAACATTTATATTTCTGCTCCCCAGTGTAATGTTTAACATTTATATTTCTGTTCCCACGTGTAATGTTTAACATTTATATTTCTACGCCCACGTGTAATGTTTAACATTGATATTTCTACATCCACGTGAAATGTTCAACTTTTACACAATAAAAGTGGTTAACAATCAACTTGGAGGGAAATATCAAACGTGGACGTTTGCAAAAGATATGTTCGCATGTATGACTGGCTAAAATAGACAAGTGATGGTCAGCGACTTAAACGATCCCTTCAAGAATCTCATAATAGTATGGGGAGTCTAACTCTCAAATATATTCCAACAAGGCTTGTACAAGGTAGTACTATTTGAACAACTTCAAAGTGAAATTTGACCTCCCGACATCGTCCCCCGATGACTGTGTCATCAAAGGGGCAACATATTTCAGTATCTAGGAGGAACATTTGATGACAGTCTGTCCAATAAGTACCATGTCGATAATGAGATGCAATCTAGATTTGACATCACTCAAGACAATGCTAACTGCGAAAATGAATAAACGACTACTGAATCTATCATGAATTTGGTCTTGTGCGTCGTCGCTTATGTGACAGACATCCTTACTCACAATGTAAGATCACAGTGGGAAAGTTTGGAACTCATCCGGAATGAAAGATGGCGACTAGTCTTGGGTTACATAAGGGATTCCACCATCATGAAAATTGGATACATGCTTGAGTTTGGGTCTGCACCATTTGAATGTGATCTGACCTAAGCTGTCGTCAATATGCGAGTCACTAAAGACATGAGCACCTACTGTTTATGAATCTTGCACGAGTTCAAACAGACAGGATCACCTAGTGTACAAGAAACAAGAATCCTGCACGAGTTCCTACAGACAGGAGCACCCACTGTACAAGAATGGTGCACGAGTTTTTACGGACAGGAGCACCCACTGTACAAGAGTAGTGCACGAGTTTTTACAGACAGGAGCACCCACTGTACAAGAATGGTGCACGAGTTTTTACAGACAGGAGCACCCACTGTTCAACAGTGCTGAACGAGTCACTGCAAACAGGATCACTCACTGTATAATAATGCTGCACGAGTCTCTGCAGTCTATACACAATGGTGTTATATACACCAGTGGATCGGTGCTGGACGCTGATAAACTGGGATGTGGCTGCTCTATTAGGATGAAATACACGGTTGCACCCAAACAGAGTGACGCGGACACGAAAGTAACCTTTAATATGGGATGTTGACTTAATTTCTTAGTTGGCAATCAAAGGCAGCGATCGTACTACATCCATAATCTTTGTTTTTGACGGATTTGACGGTGCATGCGCATTGACGACGGCATACATGGATATCGGATTTGAGGCCTCAAACTTTCGAGGGTTTGTCTGAATCTGCTTTCGGGGCCATGATCAAGTTCATGCCAATGAACTCTGATCTTCTTGTCTCAAAGGCGGCGCCCATAGTGTAGACTTTGGATACTGATATCTGTGACATTCTGGAATCTATCAATGACCGTCTCTTGGATGTTAGCAATGCACTCCATGAACTGTCCACGCACAGACTGCGGTATTAATAAGTTAATCGCAGGTGGACCAAAGAGGGGGGCCATATAGGACGCAGCAGAAGCATGTTCAAACCGACGGGCTACTGGGACATATAGTATTCACGCGCTATTTGCCATTTTATGAGGGGGACTGAGCAACTTAGTATTTGAACGGAGTACGGGATCAAGATGCTGAGCTGCAGCGGGCAGCGACCCATAGCTGTCAAGATCCTTCTACACCTCCACACGATGATCCTGGATAACAGGCTGCAGCAGGGCAGACTGGCCAAGGAGAACGTATCGAAGAGGGAATGCTAACGCGGTACTAAAAAAATGATTGTTGAAGTCGGATGTGTTGGACTGAAAGGTGCAAATATCGCAGCCAAGCTGTAGACTACAACACAACGCATTCCGTTCTCTGGACTACATTCTGCTACTTACCCTTTCACGGTTTGGTAGCGGGAGATTGAGAACGAACGAAGAAGAAGAAGAAGAACGGAGTACAGTGACAGTCTTTCTATTAGCGTAAGTAGGATTTGATCTCTGCCAGTGTTGGCGAATGTTAAATTGAATTAGCTTTCATAATTTAAAACAAATCACCAAAATATAGACAGTATTTTACAAAATACTAATACATACCTAAAGTGTCTGATCAACTGATCAAACAACTAACATTTGGCAGATCATAATACAATTTATTGAATGATTCTTGAACTTCTTCGTTCGTTCTCAATCTCCCACTATCATGCGCCGGAAAGGGCTTTGATGTTGTCCAGAGAACGGAATGCGTTGTGTCGTAGTTTACAGCTTGATTGCTATATTTGCATCTTTATTTCCGACACATCCGACTTCAGCATAGGGAATCAGCTGGCATTTTTTTTATCCCTTCTCCTTAGTTTGTCTGCTCAATTGCAGCCTATTA
This sequence comes from Ariolimax columbianus, assembly GCA_036924085.1. NCBI lineage: Eukaryota > Metazoa > Mollusca > Gastropoda > Stylommatophora > Arionidae > Ariolimax > Ariolimax columbianus. The sequence continues at coordinate 128,461,063 of JAVGWX010000001.1, forward strand.
TCCACGATCACCGCGTGGAAGCGTAGAACGGTTTTGGCAACTCTGGTTCGCTGGCCCTGATGCTAGAAGTCAGCTATGGTTCGCTGGCCCTGACGCTAGCAGTCAGCTATGGTTCACTGGCCCTGACGCTAGCAGTCAGCTTCGGTTTGCTGGCCCTAACGCTAGCAGTTAGCTTCGGTTTGCTGGCCCTGACGCTAGCAGTCATCTTCGGTTTGCTGACCCTGGCTCTAGCAGTCAGCTTCGGTTTGCTGGCCCTGACGCTAGCAGTAAGCTATAGGTCGCTGATCCTGACGCTAGCAGTCAGCTATGGTTCGCTGGCCCTGACGCTAGCAGTCAGCTTCGGTTCGCCGACCCTGACGCTAGCAGTCAGCTATAGGTCGCTGACCGATTCAGCTCATGCACTGCCCAGCATCTTGATGCCTATTTAATGATTAATAGCTAAGGTTTAATTGAATTTGTAATTCGTAATTTTAAACATTCCAACTCTCCACTCGTTATTCGCCGTTACAATATAAGTTTGCTAACACAGCTGGATGTCAACATTAGGTGTCCACTCTACTCTAAATTGTCGGATTAAATACACTTTCTGGAATGTTGTAATTCGTTTTTATTGTGTGTTTTACTTTGTTCAAATTTGAGAAACATATTTTTTTTAAATATGTAATGAAATATCACTGAAGACCAAATGCATATTTTAATGTTATGAAATTGTTAACATTGTACTATTTTTCGACTAATAAATCCAACACATGGAATGATACCTTCCTACTTACCTAATGTTCATCCCCGTATGTCGTTAAGCGTCCAGGTGTGCTTGATTTGAATTTGTTGGGCAAGATGTGTTGCATCGGTTGTTGAAGATAGATATGGGGTCAAGGCACAGCATTAAGTGAAATTACAGCAGCCAGCAACTCATTGCTGACTGTTTGCAACGGGGTCAGCGAACCACATCTAACCAAGTGGTAGTTATGTAGTAGTTCTGAAAACAGATTGCACCTATGCAGCCTGACTGATAGAGAACAGAGATAGAAGAGGGAAGGCAGATCACGTCACAAAAATGACGTGCTAAAACCGAATGTGTTATCATCTTTGTTGTAAACTACAGCACATCGGAACAAAACATTATTTCCAGAACCAACGTAGAATGAAACGAAAAAGTATAGGACAAGAGGTCACAGTCATGTTAAGCTTCCACGAAGTGTTTTTAGCTTTTGGAAAAAAACACGACAAAGATAAAGCCAATTACTGAGGACAGTTATATAATGAATCAAACATAAGTGGAAATATTTATTTTTGCATGCAGAATTCGTGATGAAAATATTCTTGATAAATATATAACATGCTTTACACACTCATTCAATTTGGTGAACCATTCTGTTATAGATAGTATCTCTGCACATAATGAAACATTGAATTAGTTGATCTATTGTTTCTTTAATGCATCAACACACACACACACACATGGGCACTTATACTTGGTGCCCTTGGTAGTTGTAATGCGACTCAGTGAAACTCTCTGGTCTGCTCCTGCTCATGCCTCAAACACGCCTGGTTCAAAAAGAGAAAAACAGCTCCACCAAAAGCAAAAGGGCTTTTGATGAAGCTAACTTGTCTGATGAATCGGTATATTCTGATGGTTTGGTCTTCAATAATGGAAATACTTTACTAAACACTATTACGACTGCGAAGCACACACATTATCCTTACTGAGACATTAAAGTTTTTGGTCATAATGTAATTATGTTTTCAACGTAGATGAGCCTTTCAGAGTTTGAAGGATTGCGTCAAGGAACTTCATTATGGAAGATGACGATTCAAAATCCACAGATGTTTCCGTTAAGAAGGATTTTAGAATACTAGTCAACTTGCCCGTCATTAACCACTTGTCAACTGCCCCACAATAGAGACTTGAGGCTTATAGTTCAGTGCCCACAAAGTGTGGATCCTGTTGGGATATTTTCTCAATTGGTAATGATGAGATAGTTCAGTCCCCACAAAGTGTCGATCCTATTGGGATATTTTCTCAATTGGTAATGATGAGATAGTTCAGTGCCCACAAAGTGTGGATCCTGTTGGGATATTTTCTCAATTGGTAAGGATGAGATAGTTCAGTCCCCACAAAGTGTCGATCCTATTGGGATATTTTCTCAATTGGTAATGATGAGATAGTTCAGTGCCCATAAAGTGTGGTTCCTGTTGGGATATTTTCTCGATTGGTAATGATGAGATAGTTCAGTGCCCATAAAGTGTGGATCCTGTTGGGATATTTTTTCAATTGGTAAGGATGAGATAGTTCAGTGCCCACAAAGTGTGGATCCTGTTGGGATATTTTTTAAATTGGTAATGATGTGCTCAAGTATGCGATTGAGCATCTCAAATCTAATTACAAAATCGATCTTTTTGACAGTTTTGTTCATGAACTTCCACTATAGAAAATGTATTGGGGAATCTGCTGAGGTTAATAGAAAGATTAATTAAGCCAAGTCTTCAATTGCTCTTCGAATGTTTAGAATCCTTGTTCACAGTGGCTTTCAAGAAGTTTTCCAAAATGCATTCATTTGTAATTGTATTTATTTTTCGCCATTGACAACCATCGGCTTTGGAGAACAGTCATTTTCTGGGTTAAAACATTTTAAGAACTATGTGCGATCCACCATGAATAATGATCAAGTGAACAATTTAGCATTTATGAATATTGAACCTAGTCATCTCATAAAAACATATTTGTTTGCAACAAACAAAAATGGTGTCAGAAAAACAAGAACATGATTTTAATGAAATATGTTTTATTATGTTTATTATAAAATTAATACTAACAACATTATTGAGAATAATCACTATTAGAATTGGGTCAGCCATACGAACACAATAATGACCATTTATATTAACTAAACTAAACATATATACTAACAGTCTATTATAATTGTTTGTTGTTTGATATGAATATTGCCTAAGAGGAAAAAAAGTAGCCGAAACACAAACCAGCCTATGGGTCATGCTCAACCTAATTCAGCCTATGGGTCATGCTCAACCTAATTCAGCCTATGGGTCATGCTCAACCTAATTCAGCCTATGGGTCATGCTCAGCCTAATTCAGCCTATGGGTCATGCTCAGGCTAACTTAGCATATGGGTCATGCTCAGGCTAATTCAGCCTATGGGTCATGCTCAATCTAATTTAGCCTATGGGTCATGCTCAGCCTAATTTAGCCTATGGGTCATGCTCAGCCTAATTTAGCATAGGGGGTCATGCTCAGCTTAATCCAGCCTTGGGTTAGGGAGAAAGAAGAGTACGACTGTGAAAATAATAACAAATCAGACAGATACAATGTATTACAACAGTAAAGAGACAAGAATGTCGACTTTGTCAGATTGTCGGAATTTTTAAGACCTACGCTATTGGAGGTGATGAAAACACAATATTTGTACCTGCGGATAACATTTCAAATGTTCAAATATCAGTATTTAACTACTACAATAATGGGACAATGTAAGAGCACTGCAATAGAAAAGGAATGAAAATTCTCTAACTAAATACATTTAATTGGACACTATTTAATGAGACTTTATTGTGGAGGTCTGTGACTAGCAAACCTGGATTTTCTTGTGAGATTTTAAACAAATTCCACACCTGTAACTAGTGTATGATCTATATTAATAAGAGAAATGAATATGTTTAATACTTTAATCTCTAACATATTAATGGCTAAAATAATGAGCAAATACACAATACAATACACTCCACTCAACTTACACAAGGCATTAACACATAAACAATTGTAAAACAGAAAAATATTTAGTTTATTTGTGTGGATGACAACTGGAGTCAGCATCAAGCTCTCAGGTTGGTATTACCTTGGCCCACAATTGGTTGATTTTCATAATCATTAGTCATTTATTCACACAATTAGGAGCATAAGACCTCACCTAGAGTTGTTTTCTTGCAGGAAGCCTGTATTGAAGCATGGAAGTACTCATCTTATAGTGGTTTCTGTGACACAATAGTTTATTATGGTTCGATTATGGTTCGTAGTTCGATTTACGAAACACGAAGTGTGTTATGGTTCGATTATGGTTCGTAGTTCGATTTACGAAACACGAAGTTTGTTATGGTTCGATTATGGTTCGTAGTTCGATTTACAAAACACGAAGTTTGTTATGGTTCGATTATGGTTCGTAGTTCGATTTACGAAACACGAAGTTTGTTATGAGGATTTCTGTGACACGCTAGCTGTCGTGCTGATATCTGTCACACGTGTTTTATTATGGTGATTTCTGTGACATGCTAGCTGTCGTGCTGATATCTGTCACACGTGTTTTATTATGGTGATTTCTGTGACATGCTAGCTGTCGTGCTGATATCTGTCACACGTGTTTTATTATGGTGATTTCTGTGACATGCTAGCTGTCGTGCTGATATCTGTCACACGTGTTTTATTATGGTGATTTCTGTGAATGTTTGTTTAACATGAAAACAGTTTTCAGCGTTATACTCCAATTCTACTTCCTCTCATCGTGATTTCTATGACATGTAGTGTCTTATGATGATCTCTGCGACATGTAGTGATTTCAGTAATACGTAGCTTAAATTGTGATTTTTGGGACTGGTAGTTTGTTTGGCTGATTTCTGAGACATTTTGACACGATAAGGTCAACAGTCCCGTACTGGAAACCCTACAATCGCCTTATATGGCAAAGACAGCAGAGTTTAGTAATCCTATTTTGTTTCATCCATATATCAGCCCCAGGAAACACTTCTTTTCAGGATGTAGACATTAACCGTTTGGATAATGTTTGGTTCAGTATGTAGACACGAACCAGATAGGGGATATTTTGTTCTGGATGTAGACAAGAACTTTATGTGATACGTTTGGTTAAGGATGAATATATAAACCTTAAGTTAAATGTTTGTTCCAGGATGTAGACAATAACTTTATGTGGGATGTTTGGTTCAGGATGTAGACAAGAACTTTATGTGGGATGTTGGTTCAGGATGTAGACAAGAACTTTATGTGGGATGTTTGTTCAGGATGTAGACAAGAACTTTATGTCGGATGTTGGTTCAGGATGTAGACAAGAACTTTATGTGGGATGTTTGATTCAGGAGTCATACAGAGACTGGTATTTAAATTCTAATGTGCAGAATGTAAACTCTAGTGTGGATCAGGGGAGCAAAGAATAAAGCCACTGCAGCCTTTTTGGCATGTCGTAAAATACGATTATTTAGGCTAGCAGCCTCATTATATAAAACAAAAACCACTGCTAAAAAACACATACATTGCTTTTGCATCAGGCTTCATGTGAGGTACCAGCTGTAAGAGGTCCTATGATTCGTAGAAGAAGGAGATGCAAGAAGATGAATTGGAAGGCTATCCCATGACTAAATGATAGCTAATATTCTTTATCACACATCATCTCTGTATCTGTAGAAGATTCTACCTGATATAATATTTTCTGCTCAATCCATTCATGATCATGAAAAGTTGGACAATTTCTAGCATGTTGTGCAAAGTTATAAAACCGTTACGCAAATCCAACATGACTGGGTTTTTTATTTTCAATTTTGTTTGAGCAATGATGATGTCTGAACTTCAAACATTTCTTTCTAGATCACCTCATCCCGTGTGAACTAAAGAAATATGCAATCATACAGTGTGACAGTTTGGAGGAAGGGGCAATCGGATCTAATTACTTTTGGTTTTGCTCTACAATGTTGTTAGCTATTCAATTACAAATTTTTTTAACATACCGCAAAAGAATAATTTGTGAGCTTACATTGTCACAATACGTTAAACCTGTGAGGACTTTAAAAGACAGTATATTTTATACTGCACCTCGCCCGATGGAATAAAAATGGGGGCTGTTAGCAAATCTATAATATATTTATCAACGTACTTGAAATGTATGAAGGGGTGGGGGGGGGGGGGGGGGGAGGTGGGGAGGCGCCTTAAAATGAAAACCTTAAATATCTCCTCTATTTTTTTGTGAGAATAATTTTATTCTGAAAAATTGAAACACAACTGTTTCCATTTTCAACCTAGTCCCCGTCGCGTTCGATACGTCCCCACATCGCCTATAAAGTGTATGGATTATTGCAGACAGAAATTCTCTTCTTCACGTGTGTAACTAGCTACTCATACCCCACCTGTAGAACTTCTTCATAGGACAAGAAACTCTTCCCTCCAAACCCTTCATTTAGTCATCCATAGACGTAGAAATCGCTTGGGGCTAGATCTAGCGAGTACGGCGGATGTGGTAGACACTGGAAGTGAAGGTCCTCGATGGTTGCAACCGTTGTACCTGTAGTATGTCGTCAAACAAGTATCATGTTGCATAAAAACACCTTTACTCAGAAGTCCACACTGTTTGGAATTGATTCCGGGTCGAAGATATTTCCTGAGATGATCTGTATACGTGGCACTGGTGACAGTGTTCCCCCTGGGCATGCAGTGCTCTAAATTCACGCCTCGTTCATCCCAAAAATGAAACTCAGTAAAATAGCCTTCCCTGCAGATTGCTGCGAGCTAAACGTCTTCGGTTTTAGTGGAGAGGTATGGCTCCATTCATTGCTCGCTCTCTTTGTTTCAAGATCGTGGTAGTGAACCCAGATTTAATTTCCAGTAACAATTTTTCAAGACGATTACAAATCTATGATTTGAAGATGATATAAATGGTCTGGTAGGTACGGAGACGGAACTCCAGGATCTGATTAGTAGATTGGACAGAGCGGGGTAGAGCAATGGCATGGAGATCAATGCAGAGAAAACAAAACTGATGACTAATAACCAGGAACGCGTACATGTGTGTAAAACCAAATGGTCAGAAACTCGAATCTGTACACCGGTTCATGTATCTGGGATCACTGATTAGTGACGAAACACGCATCCTGAGATAATTGCCAGAATGGCACAGACAACAGCGAGGTTTACGCGTTTGAAAGACGTTTGTCCCTGTACCATGATGGTACGTGCAGAACACTCTTCTCATCCTTAGCAATCATATTAACAAGATTAAGTAAACAAGCACCTCTACACCTCACGGTAGAAGAGGAGCGACTAAGTAAGTAAGTACACAAGCACCTCTACACCTCACGGTAGAAGAGGAGCGACTAAGTAAGTAAGTACACAAGCACCTCTACACCTCACGGTAGAAGAGGAGCGACTAAGTAAGTAAGTACACAAGCACCTCTACACCTCACGGTAGAAGAGGAGCGACTAAGTAAGTAAGTACACAAGCACCTCTACACCTCACGGTAGAAGAGGAGCGACTAAGTAAGTAAGTACACAAGCACCTCTACACCTCACGGTAGAAGAGGAGCGACTAAGTAAGTAAGGTAGAAGACTCTACACCTCACGGTAGAAGAGGAGCGACTAAGTAAGTAAGTACACAAGCATGATTTTGTTCACATTTCTATTCCACTTTTAAAGTTTTGTACTGAAGCTTCCTCGTGCAATTAACAATGAGAAGGATGCTTACTGAAAGACATTTTGAAGCATTCTATTGGATATACAGAAACTGAACATTCACGTGCGCACCTAATCTTTACGTTGGGTTTGCCCCTCACTGTTCCCTTATTATGCTATCTTCATCATCATCATCTAAACCTTTCAGCCCCATATGTGGCACATGTCTTCAACAATTGCACGAGAAGTCTTTTTTGTTCTCGTTCATTCGTTCGGACTCTGCACATGATTCTCCCTGTTTCCTTTCTGTTTGTCTCAAACCTTTCTCTCAATATGTGTGTTTTAGTCAGTCTCTACTTTTCTTGGCTTTGGAATCCCAGACCATAGATTGTCTTATAATATTATCAATTGGTTTTTTAATGTGTATCATTTACAACACTGGTGTATTCTCCTTACACCATGTCCCACTGATATATGTCTGGTTCTTTCCAACAATTCCACATCAATTATATTTTCATCTCATTTCAATCGCTCTCTTCTTCAAAATACAACAATTTATGTAACTTTGCAGCGTATTTTCTTCTTTTTTATGTTGTTCTCATCGTTTCAGAGTCAAACAAAAGATAACAATTTATATTACAGGTGACGATATTTGATTTTATGTTGGATTTAATTTCTTTTGATTTCCGTAAATTCTCTAATATAATGGCAATCCTCTTGTCCTATTCTTATTCTGATATATTTATTTGTACCACTTACTTTGTCAATATTAATACCAAGATACATTAATAGTAATATATTCTGTAGGAGTGTTACCTTACTCATCACAATTACTAGTTGCTCTGACTGGTGTATCACCCTGTCTGTTGTTGACTGTTCTAACGATATATTCTTCATCGGAACTAAAAGATGTAGTATTAGCACAGACCACATAACATTGTATTGGTAACTGACATATTTGCGAATATAAAAGTAACATTATTGTCCAATTTATGTAGTAAATGAATAACTTATAGCTTAATCCGAAATTGTATCAGTTATCAGATATCCTGTTATTTTACACTTAAGAAAATCAATAACAAAACTACAATTCAACCAAGAACCTACAGGTGTGTGACAAATGACCATTATACTTTCAGGGCTCCCTTTTATGGAGTTCAACATGAGTAATTTAACAACTTTGTCCTCAATGAAGACCACGTGGCCAAAACGAAGATTGTGTTTATATATATATATATATATATATATATATATATATATATATATATTTATAAATATATACCCATACAAATAGGTACAAAGGAAAACCTGATTAATTAGCGTCCGATATGTCTGCTCTCTTCTTTTTATAAACCTTTCACCAGAGTAATGGCCAACCGCATAATGAAGCTTCTAGATGAGAATCAACCACAAGAGCAGGCAGGTTGCATGAAAGGCTTCTCAACCACTGACTACTTCCATACGATCAACCAATTAATGGTGAGGGCTCATGATGTGCAGATGCCTTTATGTCTTGTGTTCGTGGATTATGAGAACGCTTTCGATAGCATCGAAATAACTGCAGTGCTGAATGCTCCAAGAAATCTGCGAATGGTAGAAAAACTAATAGAAGAGATAAACAGCGAATGCACAAGGGATATCACCGTCTTCTATAGACCGATCATCATACCGATAGAATGTGGCGTCCGACAAGGTGATAGAATTTAACCAAAAATCAGCAGACTTTAGGATGTCTTTAAAACCATGGACTGGAAAGATAGCGGAATAAACATAGACTGAGAAAATATTACTCATCTGAAGTTCGTTGATCACATAGTCATCTTCAGCCACGACGTCAAAGAAGCAGAGATAAGCCTGAATGTGCTCACCAGAGCAAGCGTTCTATTTGGCCTACAAATCAATAGAAAGAAAATCCCGTGTTCATACTCAACACCTTCTGGCCAAAAGGAGATATGCGCCATGGATGGAGATTGTCCCTTCGAAAACGTAAGTTTGTATATCTAATTAGGCCAAGAGATCACGAACTCCCATTTAATAAATCGGAAGAGCTCACGAATAGTAACAACGGGCTGGCTCAGCTTCAACTGTATTAAGCCCATACTGCAACAGATGCAAAACTAGAACGCTAGGAATCACACCTTTAACAGTGTCGTTAGCAACACGAGATGCATCTAGAGGAGCACTTGCCACACACTGGACTTCGTCGACCAAGACAGTGTCCACTGGAGACGAAATTGGGATCTGCGGCTACGCTGAGAAACGGGTCATCAGGATCAAGATCAATATATATATATATATATATATATATATATATATATATATATATATATATATATATATGTATATATATATATATATATATATATATATATATATATGCACATACAATCAGATAATGTCTTTTAATTGAAGGCTAATGGGTCAGACAATTATGACCAACTGCTTCTGAGCTTATTCCTACACACTTGCACATTTTTATAGATCAACCAGCGTGTCAGAGAAATCAGGAGACAAACATAACTCTGAATATCCGTCCCATCACTATCTCGTTACTTTCATTAAATGTATAAATGTTGTTTAATTAAAGGTGAGTGTTCTGTTGGTATTTAAATCATGCTCACGGTCGAGTTTGCCAAATAGTCGCAAACGGTAAGTGAGAAATTCTAATTCCACCATCTTATTGGGTCTTGTGTAGTGAAAGCTGATGGCGTAGTCGCTGACATCTTGCCTGCTCTGTTGAATTTAAAAAAAATAAGAACTTTCAGTTTGATAAATAGAATGTGGACGGGGGGTGTTGGAAGAAATAGTGTGGAAAAAAGTAATAATTATTTGAAATTAGAAATGGGTCAAAAAATGATTGATGAGGTCGTGACCTGAGAGCGGTAAGTTCAACTTAGCATGTTCAAACTACAACGCGATTTATAAGGCTGTAAATTACTGTTAATTCTTTTCTTGTAACATCAATGTTTTAAATATGGTTAGATGTCTAATAATAAAAGTTCTGCTGGAGGGAGCAATAGCTTTCGATAGTGTCTCCCAAGATGTACATCAAATCAAGGGTAAACAACTCAGACAATTACTACTAGTGAAGAGTTATGATATGAGCCAGCAGCCAAATAACGTAACTAAATTTATGCATTTCTAAAACGTGTATAAGGATGGACTTGGGAATCTGGGGGAGCCAAACAATAGATATAAATGTATGAAATAGAATAGATCTAGACATTGAACATTTCTAAATTGTGTTTACGCTCCCGGGAAGATAAGAGAAAAGAAACTATTAGGTAAAATTATTTATGATCTTAAATAATTCCATTAGTATGGTGCTTGTATTTGTCAAATGAGTTTTGTTAGTATAGATACAATGGTCTAACAAATTCATATATAGGCCACAATACAACAAAATGATGCCTATTTTCATATAAATCTCGTCATACAAAAATTGAATCACAGTCCTAGTATTTGACAGGATTAAGGGACACAGTCTGTGATACAAAGAGTGGATATGATGTGTTGGTGTTGTGGGCATAGGATTCACCTATGCGGGCCCACCTTGCTCCACCTTGGAACTAGCAATTTCTGGTGAAAGGAGTGATCACTGACGTGAGAGATTCTTGGTCGAGACTAACCCAAGGACTTGTACATGATGGAGAACCACATCATCATCGAAGTGGTCCTAGTAACTGGGAGTACTATGTTCTCAGACAAAACTCGACGGATCTAGAGTATCAAACTTCGACAATAAAACCGTGTTGACTATCTCCGTATGTACGCTTTGTGGATAGGAATAGCTTGAACAATATATTTGTGCTTGTCTCAGGAAAGAAAACCAGCATTCTCTGGGGATCCTTGATGATTTTAAACAGTCCTAAAGGTACAATTTCTCAGATAGTGACAATCAAAATGTCTTACCCTTTTGTTCATAGGTCCAGAGTACAAGAGAGCTTGATCTGTCCAGGGGAGAAAATTGTTACATGGAATGAGCACTAACAACCCTACCTTGACAAAATCACCTTGGAGTATTGTTGACGCGCAACCTCAAGTCCCTACCACTGTGATATTGTATTTATAGATTATGTCTGGGGTGGAAAGACAATTCACAGTCATCTCAGTCCTAAAATACTTACACCATATTAGAAACTAAATTAACCAAACAAGATCAAATGATGCCTCGTTTATCAATGTCCAGGGTTGGCAGTGGTTGCTCAGGGTGGGGACAATGGTCTGGTGAAAACCAACACAAATATACTAACACTTGAAAACCACAGAGGCTGAATCAATAACAGAAACCGGTTCAACAAGACTCACTTAATGTTCTGCAATTAAATACATGTGAGATCAGAAACGAGACGCTCGAACTTCCTAAGTTATTAGCCATCCTCAAAGATCAGGCGGCCCTCTTGCATGAAAACATGCAGATGGACATTGGCCTGAACGGAACAAGGAAACACTTTTTATACTTTAAAGTGCACTAACAGCCGTGTCATAGTTGCATATATCCATAGTTATATTCAAAGATGCGTCACAAGGATCTCACAGACGTGCAGTAGGCCATCGTCTGGTATTCTTGAGACAATTATATCATATTAACCTTACATAATGCTCTGCACCCTAAGCATTCAACCTACTTGCACTAAACAAAACACTATATTACGACACCGCTCATCCTGATGACTTCAAAGGACACTAACTTCATTTGGGTTGCGTTGATCACAACTGTACATGAAAACTAGTACATTAGCTCTGTTATACTGTACAACTAATCTGTCAGCATTAGAAGATTAATAATCTCCACCAACTCTTCTCCATATCACCCACGTCTTTCTCAACCAACCTGAATTGATAGTTTGTTCAGATGATTAGACATACTATTGTCAGTTACACGTTGTTAGTATTACTGAAAGTAACTGTAAACGACGCCTTACTGATATATATATATATATATATATATATATATATATATATATATATATATATATATATATATATATTAATATATATAAATCACACACAATTCACGGAAAGCGAGTGTAAAATCACTCCTTACTGATATATATATATATATATATATATATATATATATATATATATATATATATATATATATATATATATATATATATATATATATAAATCACACAAAATTCACTGAAAGCGAGTGTAAAATCACTCCTTACTGATATATATAAATCACACAAAATGCACCGAAGGCGAGTGTAAACCACTCCTTAAAACCACAATGGACCACACAAAATGCACTGAAAGTGATTGTTAAACACTCCTTAAATAGTCTTGGTGCATATTTTTGATGAGGCCTGGAAAAAAAGGTCTTCCCCTGTGAAGATGATTGACATTGGAATTAACAAGTTGTAGAACTGGAAAAAAGAACTTCATTACTTGAGGGAACAATCTAGAATAGGATGTAGGATGAAGTCCAAGTGGAATTATTACCAGAATTGTGCTCGCCTTTTGATTTGCATGAATAACCTGTTTGACTTAGATTAAAGCCGATAAACCGCTGTATGGTGATGATCTGCTAATATAGCCTAGCCATGAACATGTTAAGAGTTGGCTACGCAGGCTAAACAGATGCCTAAGCAGACTACATCACCATCATCATCATCATCATCACCATTCATCCTTTTGCTTCAATGTGAATTATAATCCAACACTGCAGCTTGTCCCTTTTTCATGTAAACCTGTTTCCAAGAATTTGCAGTTATTCGCTATTTAGCTCCAAGGTAAAGATTAGAGTTTTACTGCAGCAGATCCATTGACAGTGAAGATCTATCCCAGCGTGTGTTATGGCCGAATATAATAGCCAGATGTTATTTATATGGTGAGGTTATTTGTTCCAAAATAAAACCAACTTTAGTCGCATTTTACCACATGCACGAAAAATTGTTATTGTTGTTTGAAATTACTTAAGCTGAGTTTGAGTTAACTTTCAACATTACTTCGGTATCGGCTTATAGTGGCTCTTTCTATTTCACAAGGCTTACTTAGAAAGGTGGTCCTGGGTCTATTTTGCTGTACTGCAGTGCAACAAATGTGCCATTATCATTAAAAATATTATCATTCCGTAAAATTTAGATCCTCCAGACACGTTCATTTCTACAATCTAAAACTACCAGTAGGAAGTATAGACACATGTAAACATTGACGAGATCGACACCAGCAGTAGTGAGTGTCTCGCAGATAAAACAAAGTATAGCACAACCGACTGAAGGACCCCTATGCACCTTCATCAACACGCTGGGGATGTGAGAAAAGCGACTGCAACCCGCCACTTAACATCCTTTTCAGGGCGCACCAAAGAGTAAACCTACTCATTGTGGGCATCCGAAGCAATAACAACAACAACGTTGACGAGAAGTAGACCTAGGTATAAAGAGACTTGTATTTAGGATATTTATAACATTTGCTCAAACCAATATATCAGCTTAATGGCATTATAATACATTTTGTGAGCCTAAACATCGGCTCTACGGAGTGAAGCAGTTAAGGATAACCATATTATTAAGATTGATATATCAATAACGCCTATAACTGTTCTTGTGAAAAACTACCAGCGACAGTCATTCAATAACAACAATTTTATTAGTAATGTTTGTCCAAGAGTAAGAACAATAACTTGTAGGTGTACTTTTTTTCAATATAGTCCCCATGCCTGACATCACACTAGCATGTGGATGCCTCTAGCAAAATAGCTGGTGGTGTGACCTTTAACCAATTTTACAGCCTTCGTTGTTAATTGAAAACGTCTGACTTGGCAAATGTTGTTTCAAGAGGAACTCCAATAGCATCAAGTCAGAACTGTATGCTGGATATTTCAAGACCTCAAATTTCAGAGCACAAACTCTAAACCACAGCCGTGTGTGGGCGGGCATTGTCGTGTAGCAGCGATCCTTCTTTTGAGAGTTGTCCCCGGCTGTTCTATAGCATCGCGGGCTTCAACATATCCACTTGCATGTCACTGTATTGAGCACTAGTCACTGTTTCTTTCCTTCCCTGAAAATGCAACAATATAGAGTCATTAACGTCCCAAAAGAAGATCATCTTCCCAGCTGAAGCCCGTGTTTTGAATTGTTTTCTTAGACTTAAGACAAGGCGTGCATCGACTGTCTCTTACTCTCTGGTTCGTGATAGTGCACACATAACTCGTCGCCCGTTACAATTTCATGGAGATGAAGATTTCATTCAAGAGCGTGACTGTCCAAATGCACTTGACAAATTGTCTGTCGTGCATGCGTGTGACCATCGGCCAGCTGCATTGGGACCAATCTGCAACACACGTTCCTAAAAAAGAGCTCACCATTTAGATTTTCGTGTGCAGCCCCGTTACTCATGTTTGAATCTACGGCTTTTTCACAAAGTGTGACTCGGCTGTTGCCATGGATTAGCTGGTCGATCCGCTGTTTCCCAACGTCAGTTGCCCGGCTTGCTGAACTCACACTCCGTAGTTCATCAGTGCCGTTTTGTCTTCCGTTTTGAAATGCTTCTACTCATTCATACACTCTACTTTCACTCAAACAGCTGTCTCAATACTGAACTTTCATTATTTTGTAGATTTAAGAAGGTTTCCCACCCTCTGACCACAAAAAGCGAATGACGTCTCGTTGTTCTTCCACAGTGAAAATCAACAGTGGGGCGGTCATGTTGTACTCAACTTTTGCTCCATGCGTATACTGTTGGATCGTCACAATTCCTACATGGAGTAATGCTATAGTGCCATTTTGTGTCTTGAAATACTATTTTCCGTTGTACATACTCTTTCATACACTTTATAATAAAATGTTTGTTACTTAATGATTATTCGTCGTACATATTAACATGCTCTTATTTCAGCAGCCGTGTTGATTTTGAATTTCATAAGATATTTAGAAGGATAAGCTTCCACTTAACCAAAGAGGAATTATTAAGAGCTACGTTTAAACCCAACGCATTATTTCTCACCTTATTAAGACCCGAACACAAATCATACCAAGTCGGGTAAGTGAAGGTTAGCTGTTCCTCCGGGGTCAGCTGATGAAAGCGACTTCTTCCCAAAGAGTCTGTACTGTTGCCTACATGAACACCCAGACTAAGAAGACATTTGGCAAAGTCCATATCCTCTGCAACGCCAAACTTTGAACACACTGAATTGTTTGTATCCCTGTCAGCGAATCTTTGCAGCGCCTCCTTGCCGAGGACATAGCCTGCTCCACCACTGAAACAGATATACAGTCACATAGACTTAGCTACACATCTACATGTTACATACACAACACAAACACCTGTCCAATTCCAAAAGGCACAATGAAGCAGAATGAAATGAAGAAATTGTCAGTTAACACTAATATCAGTTAAATCAAGTTCGATGTAAAAGTTATAACATACAAGGTATTTTCCTTGATATATTTTTCCATTGTCCATTTTCTACTTGACATTCCACTTATTCTAATCTTACTGTACTTTTCTACAATCTCGCTATTCATAATGTTTTAGGTCACCTCATTCTTCTCGTAATATAATAACTCCTTCCAGTCACGACTGACCATAAGCTGAAATGGCGGAGTTGGAAACAAACAAATATATTCTTAGCTTTTCTGGTTTTCTTGTTCCTTATTTTTTCACTTCTCCATGTAGCGAGACCTTCTCTACACAAAGCGTGAGGTGGTCCTTCAGGGTACATTTTCCCTTTGATCGGTCTACAGTTTCGTGTTCCCAAAATGTGAGACTCATGTTAACAGATTTAATATCACGCTTATATACATGTGGTCGGACAACTGTTCTTTTGCCATCCGCCAACTGCCCATAGAGCGTATCTTTGAGAATGCAGCCATCTTTCATGCGGGGAACAATACCAAGCCGTCGTGGTCTTCGCTGGCTATGGAGAATGTACATGCTTGGTAGACCGGTACGAGAGTGCCCCTCTGAAATTGTCACCCTGTCTCTCCATGTTATTCCAAGATCAAATAGCAGACGCCGCAGATGGAGAATGTTAAGCCGATGTATCTGCGTGGCAATGGTTGTCTAAATCTCGCTACCATTTAGAAGTGTGCTGGCCAATGTATTTGCTTGGCAAAGGTTGTCTAAATCTCTCTACCAATTAGAAGTGTGCAAGCCAATGTATTTGCGTGGCACAAGTTGTCTAAATCTCGCTACCATTTAGAAGTGTACTGACAACACATGTATATTACACCATGGTATTGGTTCTAATTGGTAATTTCATGTTTTAAAAAAAATACTCGTTGTGAGGGAAGCAAATGTTGCAGCAGCTTTGTCAATGCGATTGTCTATTTCTGAGTCTAGAGAGAGCTTGATGTTCATGAAGTATCCCAGGTATGTAAATTTGTGTTCAACTACTCATTCATAATTATCGATGCTAAGAGTTGGCGCGGCATCTACCTCCTGTCCCACCATATTTATTTTGTTGAGACCGTTATTAGCATTACTAAATGCATCCTTCAGTTACAGAACAGGGAAGATTCCGAACAGTGTCGGGGTCAAATGCAGCTCCGCTTTACACCACTTTGAAAACTAAATGGTTGTGCTATGCTACCATCAAATTGGACTGTTCCTTGTTTGCCTTCACGGAATGATATTATTAATCGTAACAGTTTGCTTGGGTTTTAGAGAGAATTTTGAAGTTCATCCCTACTTACCAAATCAATTGCCTTTTTTAATATCAATGAAAGCAATATAAAAGGGTTTATTCTGCTCACGTGACTTTTCCTGAGGTTGCCGAAGAAAAAAAAACATGACTATCATTGATCATCCAGACCTGAATCCACACTATGACTTCAGATACACACGCTCAGCGAATTTCTGTAGCCTTAATAAAATTGCTCAAATGAAGACTTTGCCTACAATACTGAGTAGAGAGACACCTCCATAGTTATAATAGTCATTTCTGTAACCTTTGTTTTTGTATAATGTTATAATCTGTGTATCTCTCATATCTTATGGCATAGTGGTCTCTTTCCAACACTGACATAACATAATATACAGCGGTTGCAAGAATGTATCCTAACGGCGATTGATCAAATTTGGTGGGATCCCATCGCTATTTGGTGCTTTGTCCGGCGTCAAGCTTTATTCTGATTTTCTATAAATGGTTCAATTCTCAGTTCGTCCATGCTGTGATAGCGTTTAACAGCGTTAAGGGCTGTGGAAATGGCTATATTGTCACACGGATTAAATCCATAATAGTACTAGACCCATTGTTCTATCTGTTTTCCTTTATATGTTATTTTCTCACCAGTAATTGATATGAGTGGGCCTGTTTTTCTACTGACAGTACATTCAGCTTTCTTTATACCATCGTACATTTGTCGGATGTTCCCTGTTTGTGCTGCAGTATCAATATGTTCACTGAGCTGTAGCCAATATTCATTTGCACAACGACGAGCTGTTTGTATTACCTGACTTCTAGTCGGACTTGAAGGTATGCAGAATACCTGCATTTGGAAGCTGCATGTATTCATCAGAACAGCGCGCTTGTCCTCAATGACAAGTGTCATGTCCTTCACTTTCGATTCAAACCGTCATCTGACTTATCAGTTCCTTTTTTAATAGGATTTAAGTGCAGTCATATGGGTGACATTTCGGAGATGTTTTCAGGCTTGTGTAACAGTGATATCGTGATGCGGGATATTGAGTTTCCTCAAAAACATTGTTAAATCTCTTGATCAGCACATGGTCCGACATTCTACTTCTGCGTCGATGCGTGGCTTGGTTTTCCTTCTGATGTGGTCAAACTTCTTTTGCTGCAAATTTACATTACGGCGAACCAATACGTGATTGGTGTCGCAGTCAGCACAATGGTAAGAACGCGCCAGGAACATATACTTGTGGAGGGATCTTCTGAAGAGAATTAGATCAAGTTGATGCCAGTGCTTTGATCGTGGGTGCATCCATGTTAGGGTTTGGTCTGAAAATAGGAATTGGCTACACACACATAACTCTAAAAGCCGTTAGCCATTTTCATTAATTTTGCCAATTCCAAACTTTCCAAGACATAAAAGTCACAAGTCGTGATCAGCACCCACTGCAGAATTGAATTCACCTAGTACAACAAGCTGGTCTAGATAATGTGTACTTCTAATGATTGCGGATACATCTTCAAATAACTCATCTTTGGCTTCAGCCGAGGAATACAATGTAGATGCTTGAGCACTGACAAGGGTGACGGGAACTACTGTGGTACGGAGGCCATATTACTCGTCATATTTTCTACAATTATATTACGTTTTGCAATGACAAAGCCAATGTACTTACGTATTGTAATGTAGTTTTGATGGATTTCTGAAGTGCTGCCCGAAGTAGACAGGCTCGCTTGTGTTTTGTCCAGCCAGGAAGTAGCGCAGATTCTCCATGATTACGTACGTGTCATCATCAGCCTAAAGGAAGAACCATTATTGTAAATATTAAATTAATCATCATGGTGTGCCATTATTCGAGGAATCGGGCAATAAGCAATAATATACATGCATTCAAACACCCGTATGGTTCGTGGCTATTCACACTGGAGAGGGAAGAATAAGAACACTGCACCTATACGCATGTTGTAAAAGTCGGCGGATGATAGATAAGATATGCAGACGGCTAGTAACCTCATCAGCAAGTCTGCTCACATCACCCTTCTTCAACTTCGGTGCAAGAGGGTGTCTTGTTTCCATGTACAAAGTGCAGCAGACAATTCAAGGCTCAGAGGGACTTATTTAACCATTTTCGAACTCATGCGAAAAGTGAATGCGGACAAAGTGGTCTACATCGATTACGATGGACGAACAACACAACGTGTAAGTATTAAAGCACGGAAATTATGTTTCGTTTCTAAAGTTTTGGAGAAGGTGTACCCGCTCTCCCCTGCCCATTAACCGAACTTTCTGTTGTTGAGCTGTTGTGCTATTTTTTTAAATTAATTATTTTCTCTCACAGTGGCTTCCAAACCGTGCAAGGTGCCATAGATGGTTTACAGGGGTGTCCGAAATATTCAAAAATGTTCACTGTAATGACACTTAATCTTCCTGGTCTTAGAATCGGACATCCATGTGTTTATGTAATGATCAGAAGGTCATCTAAGGACATTTTACCAAGTGCAGACAAAGAAAAATGATTTGCTAAAAACTTAATCGTGTCAAAATTTGTCTTCGATCGTCAAGTCTCTCAGATTAAAAGCGTGATGTAGCTTTGTCTTTGGTATCGGTACGGGAAAGGAGAATGAACGGTTGAGGTGGACGGTTGATTCAGTAAGAACGGCACTGAAAGTTGGTAAACAATTCAGTTCATCATTGTGAGAATAGTGACTGGATTATTAAAATTCTAGCTAGTTATTTGGCGAACTGTCTAGGTACTTGGCGTTTGTATATAGACGGTTGTCTCAGCGATCCTCATTTATTGAAAGTGGAACCAACTGGATTGTGATCAAGTGAACTTGTAAAAGTTGTTATTCTTTAACTTCCTACAAATGGACAAGTTGTTATTGATCATTAATAATACGCGTTTTATGCGTGAAAATAAAGAGGATGCACCACCCATTAGTGGCGTTGGTGTGCAGAAACGGAAATATCGTAAATACGTCGACAGGTATTTAGATTTTGGCTTTACATCGACACATGTCAACGATGATGTGAGACCGCAGTGTGTACCGTGTAGGAAAGTATTGGTACCAGAGTGCATGGCTCCAAGTAAACTAAAATGTCACTTAGAAACCAGTCATGGAAACATGGTTGGCAAACCTCACAACTATTTCATCAGAAAGTTGAAAGATTTAAAACAGCAAATCATACCTTTTTCAGAAGGTGTTAATGTCAAGCAATTCTTTGCTAGCTCTACAGAAGATTGCGTATATATAGACTTACCATAACATTATTTCCTCAAATAGGGACAATTTCAAGAGTTTGCTCGAAACAGAAAGTGAACGCTTTCTATGCGATTTTAGAAAGAGAGAAGTATTTTCAATTAGTACTTATTATTCAATTCAAAAGGGATAAGTAATAGAGTGGTTAATACAAACAAAGAATAATTTATGTAGTAGATGAGGTGAACCAAATTATTGAAGATAGATTTCCCGGAGAGATACGGTCATTCTATTCCATCGATAAACTGTAAGAAAAGGAAGCAACATCATGTCCTACAGAGATTTTGAAATCATGAAAACCCAATCACGTTCCACCGCATGATCTCATGTTTAAAATAGGAAGTCCCATCATGTTTTTAAGAACCATTGATCTATCACAATTGTGCAATTGGACGAGATTGGTTGTGAAGGTTATATTCAATTTTTGCGAATGAGACCGCAGTCTTGAAAGGATCACACAATTAAATTCGATCGGAATATTATGTTATTTCTCCTGCGCAGCCGGATACTAAAGTTAGGACATATATATATATATATATGTATGCATGTATGTTCGTGTGTTTTTTAAATACAAATTTTTTTTAAAAGTATTTTTTTGCGTTTACCTTATTTTTCTATTCCGCAAGGCGCTGTGCGTTGCACTACGGTTTTTATTTTGCGTCGATCGGCCGAGTGCATCCGCCTTTGACATGCATTTTATGTAAAGATCTGCTTCATTCTGCATTTTCTAAGGGTTTGCTTCCCCGGGGTAACTGCCGGTGCTCTGATGGGGATCTTCTTTTTCTTCATCGTACGCTGTTAACAGCAATATTTACGTTGCACTGTTTTATTTTGTTAAGCCTGTGGCTCAGTGCATCCGATTTCAACAGGCGTTTCTGTAGGGTTGCCCTCCTTAGCCTTTGGCTGTCCCCAGCCTAACTGCAAGGCAGCAGTTGTTTTTGGTCAGAGTTGTCTCTCTTAGGAAGTTGTCTTGCAGGACTATCGAGTCTTCCCTACTCGTGTTTATAGGGTTTGGCAATGATATGATGGACTATGTACTAGTTTGTACTATCCCGGAAGAGAGGCAGTCCAGTGTGACTGTGTCCCAGGATCGTCACGTCCTGCCAGAAACGTAGCATATACATGTGAGTGAGGTATCTCTTTGCTCCCTTTATTTTCTCGGCTCATCTGCAGTGATGGTACGCCTAGCATTCCCCGCCGCCCGGGAGGTTGTCACAATAGGGCAGGAGGTGCAATGTCCGCTGGACTGCATCTCTTCTGCGTCCATTGGGATGACTGATAGCAGACAGAGGCAAAGAGCGAGGCAGGAGTGCATTTTACCAGGTGCATTTCTGCGGCTCAACCGGGCCGGGCTGAGACGCAAGCCCCAGCCATGTCGTAGCCTCCCATCACAGCGGTCCTGAGATTTAGGGCGGGATTCTGGCTTAGAGGCGTTCGGCCGTAGTTCCTCAGATGGTAGCTTATCAGCCAAGCACGCGGACCAAATGTCAGCGACCTGTGATTCCTCTCGAAATAGTGCATTTGACCAGGGGACAAGCTGGAGATGTTGTTCGCCTGGTGTCCGGACATATCTCATGGTCAAGGGTTGAGTCTCAGCAGTTCACAGTGAGGTAGCTGATCTACTGCTTAGGGCACCCCGACCGAGAACTAAGTCTTCTACAAATGGTTTCATACCTCATCGCCGTATGGGGTGAATATCGACCAGCTTCCCGCCCGCTTTGATCGGCGGACGGCAGAGACCTCATTCTGTGGCTCGACCGGGCGGGGCTGGAGCGGGAGCCTCCCTTTGCAATCGTGCTGAGCTTTTTGGGCGGGATTTTGGCTTAGAGGCGTTCGGCCGTAATCCCTCACCTTGTAGCCTCGCGCCGTTGGCTTATCAGCCTAGTACGTGAACCAAATATCTGCGGCTCCTCTCGAGTTGAGCAGGATTACCGTAGCAACGCCCTGTCATTAGTAGGGTAAAACTGACCTGTCTTCCGAGGGTCTATTTCCAGCATTCGTTCAATATTAGACCGGACGTATCAATAGAGGGCTTTTTAGTTTGTCAATGGCCAAGTTTCTAGAACCTGCGATTTCTGTAGGGTTAAGACCAGATTACCATAGCAGGCGCTCTTTCATTAGGAGGTTAAGAGACTGACCTGTCTTCCGTGGGTCTAATACCAGCACATGTTCACTATTAGATCCCACGAAGGTGCTCTCAATTTGACAGTCATTCTACAGTATTGGCGTGTTAAGTCAATTTAAGCCGCAGGCTCCACTCCTGGTAGTGCTCTTCCGTCAATTTGATGGGGATCGAACCCAGCACTTTCGGGTTGTGAGCCGTGTCACTTAACCACTAGCTCACGCTGTCCCCCTGTTCATGTATGTGTGTGAATATACCCATGTATATATGTATGTATGTATGTATGTATTTATTTATTATTCGGCCAGTGGCACCAACATGATTTTTATTAACACCCTGAGGCAACAAGAGCTAAGATATTAATTAGTTTAAACTCACCTTCATAAACCAGTCAAAATCGTTGAAATAATTGTCATAGATGTACTGGAAACCAACAATTGTCTTTTCTGTCAGGTGGTAATATCCCTCAGTAACATTGAGTCGAATAGTAGGGAATGTTTTATTTTCTGCAGAACTATAAAAAAAAGAGATACAATCCGTATCAACTTAAAGCGTTTTACTTGCAAAACTGTTATTGGCAGCCAATGTTGACGCCTCAAATTGACACAAATGACCAGTTAACGCTAGTACAAAATGATCATTTAAACTTGTATATAAGCCAGATTGAGAAACTCGGCCTTGACTACTCTCAGTTATAGCCATCAGCAGATGGCATTAAGCTTAAATAAAATATATTTGTTTTCATCTGCTAAACCATATGATTACCTGTCTCCCAACTTGCACGCCTTTTTGAGATGATACTGACAAATGTTTATACTAAGGGCCATTCATATGCGACGCCTCCAAGTGAAGACACTATGTGAGTGAGGGTGAAAGGGGGAAGGGGAGGGTGATGTAGGCATGGCTCAACATCCTGTAGTGAAGCGTACCGCAGGGGTTGAAATATGTCGTCACCAACGAAATATGAATCGCCTTCTTTCTGTAAGTAATGTTAGCCTACAACATGAATGTGCAACTTCATCAAAAGCGCAATCTGGATAATGCATATGAAGATAATCATCAACATTAAATCTCTTTATTGCAACACTACCACCCACTGCACAGGAAACGTGCATGGAAACCTACATCATTTTAAAACAAATTCGTTTAAAAAAAAAAAAATACTTTTAATGATAAGAGCTAGTACGTAAATAATGCAACATCAGTAGCCGAAGACGAACAAAAATAGGAAATAGTAGACGAATTTATCAGATCACGAGACATCTAAGCAACGAACCACTTGCCACGAACATTCACATAAGAAGGAAGCAAGACAACTTTCTTACTACAGTAAAAGAGCCGATGTGAAGCTGGACTCAGCATTTTACAGACCTATCAACGTACATCTAAAAAACAGCAGGCTCAAACAGGTGCAAGAGTTCAAGTACCTGGGAAATATGTTCCCTGATGACGGACAATTGAACAGAGAAAATTCATAAACGCACTAACAACACCAAAACCCATCACTACTGTACGAAAACCTACCTGGAGGCAGGATATATTTCCAGAGGTGGTAGAAAATATACCAGGTATTGCAAACAAAAACGGCCAGACTGAAAAAGAAAGGAGAGATACTATCCTAAGCTTCATAACGAAAAGCTACCCAAGCATGGACTGGACCCATGCATACACCGACGGTTCTGTAACAAACACAACACAGAACGGAGGGGCAGGAGCATTCCTGAACCTACCAAATGGCAGAAAAATAACACTGTCATTCGCTACTGGTAAGTACACAAGCAATTTCAGAGCGGAGGCAGAGGCACTGAGGGCGGCAGTGGAAGAAATGGTGACACACAGTGAAAATGAAAGCCATATAGTCCTGCTTACAGATGCTCTCGCCGTAGTCACAGCGCTAAAAAGCCAGAAAAACACTGAGCTTAATGACTTAAGAGCAGCACTCTGCAAACTGTGCCAGCAGTCCGCACCAAAAAGGGTAGTGGTACAGTGGGTCCCATCACACTGCAACATCCAAGGCAACGAGGAGGCAGACAGACTGGCAAAAGAAGGTGCAAGACTACCACAAACAGATACCAGTATGACGTACGAAGAGTCAAAACGGCTTATCAAAGCCAGATACATGACCAAATGGGAAACCGAACATACTGGTTACACCAAAAACGATGCCTATTACCAGTTGAACCGAAGAGAGCAGGTCGTTGTCTTCAGACTTCGCACTGGCCACAATAGACTGAAGTACCACCTATTCAACAAATTGAAGATAGGGTGTACCGACGAATGCCCGTGCGGTACTGGTAAAATGACCGCTGAACATCTGCTGCAGAACTGCCCGACATACGAGGATCAGAGAGAGCAGATGTGGCCATCACCAGTGGAACTGCAAGACAACCTCTATGGCAGTGGCGACAGCCTCAAGATGACCGCCGCTTTTTTCGAAAAAATAATGGTTACTGTCTGACTGCGTACGCAGAAGAAGAAGAAGAAGGACAGAGAAAATTGAAACCATACGTCAAAAGCAAGTGCAGTGACCTACTACATGTCACAACTACTAAAAAATCTAAATCTCAGTATAGAAACGAAACTGATAAACATTATTTTCTTACGAACTCCATGCTATCAGTGCCAAACACGACCTCTGTCTAATACACAGGAAAAGAAAATTGCATCCTGGGAAATGAGATTCACGAGAATGGACATCAACATCATCATCAACGACAGGATGAGCAATGACGAAATCAGGAAACACGTGTTGCAACATTCTTCCCAAGAATTCATGCAGAAACAGAAAGAAACGTGTTTTGGCCATCTCATGGAAATGAAACCGAATCAACTGCCATTAAAAACATAAAACAGTAAGAGATGGGGCACTGTGGTAAATGTTGACACTTGCTATCCCTCCTGGTTGAAGGTATTCAGTCGGTATATCGTCGCATTTTGGTAATTTTCCTTTCTCCAAGCATTTGACTGCAGAGTAGACCTCGTCTATAGTAGATTCTGGATCTAAATCCTCATTGTTAAGCGCTAGATTTGCAGTCCATGGGCTTTTAATAATTAGCGAACCCAGCGTTCTTGGAACTTCAAAATATAAATGTAGCCTCTCAATTTAGATACACCTACATACTCAAAGTTGCCTTAAGACATGGGATGATGTTGGTGACCCTTATCGACGACAATAAACGAATTATTGTATATTTATATACTTTACTATCCCATACATACATATTCTAGCAAACCCATTCACAACATCTGGCATTTGAACTGCATACAATTAATGAAAAAACATTATTTTAATACTTAAAACGTCTATATCATAACTGAATTCGATCCTTTGGCAAATTGCATAACTGAATGAATGGATAAAAAGAAAGTAATTTATGAGGTTCAATAAAAATGCACGTTATCCCAATTACTAATATTTAACAATGGCGATGCAGTGAGTACTGAGATAACTCAACACATATCAACGTGAAACAATTATGGATGTAATCATTTGGAATATATTTAACAATGGCGATGCAGTGAGTACTGAGATAACTCAAAACATATCAACGTGAAACAATTATGGATGTAATCATTTGGAATATATTTAACAATCGCGATGCAGTGAGTACTGAGATAACTCAGAACATATAAACGTGAAACAATTATGGATGTAATCATTTGGAATATATTTAACAATCGCGATGCAGTGAGTACTGAGATAACTCAAAACATATCAACGTGAAACAATTATGAATGTAATCATTTAGAATATATTTAACAATGGCGATGCAGTGAGTACAGAGATAACTCAAAACATATCAACGTGAAACAATTATGGATGTAATCCTTTGGAATATATTTAACAATGGCGATGCAGTGAGTACTGAGATAACTCAAAACATATCAACGTGAAACAATTATGGATGTAATCATTTGGAATACATTTAACAATGGCGATGCAGTGAGTACTGAGATAACTCAAAACATATCAACGTGAAACAATTATGGATGTAATCATTTGGAATATATTTAACAATGGCGATGCAGTGAGTACTGAGATAACTCAAAACATATCAACGTGAAACAATTATGAATGTAATCATTTGGAATATATTTAACAATGGCGATGCAGGGAGTACAGAGATAACCAAAAAATATCAACGTGAAACAATTATGGATGTAATCCTTTGGAATATATTTAACAATGGCGATGCAGTGAGTACTGAGATAACTCAAAACATATCAACGTGAAACAATTATGGATGTAATCATTTGGAATATATTTAACAATGGCGATGCAGTGAGTACTGAGATAACTCAAAACATATCAACGTGAAACAATTATGGATGTAATCATTTGGAATATATTTAACAATGGCGATGCAGTGAGTACTGAGATAACTCAAAACATATCAACGTGAAACAATTATGGATGTAATCATTTGGAATATATTTAACAATAGCAATACAGTGAGTACTGAGATAACTCAAAACATATCAACGTGAAACAATTATGGATGTAATCATTTGGAATATATTTAACAATGGCGATGCAGTGAGTACTGAGATAACTCAAAACATATCAACGTGAAACAATTATGGATGTAATCATTTGGAATATATTTAACAATGGCGATGCAGTGAGTACTGAGATAACTCAAAACATATCAACGTGAAACAATTATGAATGTAATCATTTGGAATATATTTAACAATGGCGATGCAGTGAGTACAGAGATAACTCAAAACATATCAACGTGAAACAATTATGGATGTAATCCTTTGGAATATATTTAACAATGGCGATGCAGTGAGTACTGAGATAACTCAAAACATATCAACGTGAAACAATTATGGATGTAATCATTTGGAATATATTTAACAATGGCGATGCAGTGAGTACTGAGATAACTCAAAACATATCAACGTGAAACAATTATGTATGTAATCATTTGGAATATATTTAACAATGGCGATGCAGTGAGTACTGAGATAACTCAAAACATATCAACGTGAAACAATTATGGATGTAATCATTTGGAATATATTTAACAATGGCGATGCAGTGTACTGAGATAACTCAAAACATATCAACGTGAAACAATTATGGATGTAATCATTTGGAATATATTTAACAATGGCGATGCAGTGAGTACTGAGATAACTCAAAACATATCAACGTGAAACAATTATGGATGTAATCATTTGGAATATATTTAACAATGGCGATGCAGTGAGTACTGAGATAACTCAAAACATATCAACGTGAAACAATTGTGGATGTAATCATTTGGAATATATTTAACAATAGCAATACAGTGAGTACTGCGATAACTCAAAACATATCAACGTGAAACAATTATGGATGTAATCATTTGGAATATATTTAACAATAGCAATACAGTGAGTACTGCGATAACTCAAAACATATCAACGTGAAACAATTATGGATGTAATCATTTGGAATATATTTAACAATAGCAATACAGTGAGTACTGAGATAACTCAAAACATATCAACGTGAAACAATTATGGATGTAATCATTTGGAATATATTTAACAATAGCAATACAGTGAGTACTGCGATAACTCAAAACATATCAACGTGAAACAATTATGGATGTAATCATTTGGAATATATTTAACAATAGCAATACAGTGAGTACTGCGATAACTCAAAACATATCAACGTGAAACAATTATGGATGTAATCATTTGGAATATATTTAACAATAGCAATACAGTGAGTACTGCGATAACTCAAAACATATCAACGTGAAACAATTATGGATGTAATCATTTGGAATATATTTAACAATAGCAATACAGTGAGTACTGCGATAACTCAAAACATATCAACTTGAAACAATTATGGATGTAATCATTTGGAATATATTTAACAATGGCGATGCAGTGAGTACTGAGATAACTCAAAACATATCAACGTGAAACAATTATGGATGTAATCATTTGGAATATATTTAACAATGGCGATGCAGTGTACTGAGATAAATCAAAACATATCAACGTGAAACAATTGTGGATGTAATCATTTGGAATATATTTAACAATAGCAATGCAGTGAGTACTGAGGTAACTCAAAACATATCAACGTGAAACAATTATGGATGTAATCATTTGGAATATATTTAACAATAGCAATGCAGTGAGTACTGAGATAATTCAAAACATATCAACGTGAAACAATTATGGATGTAATCATTTGGAATATATTTAACAATAGCAATACAGTGAGTACTGAGATAACTCAAAACATATCAACGTGAAACAATTATGGATGTAATCATTTAGAATATATTTAACAATAGCAATACAGTGAGTACTGCGATAACTCAAAACATATCAACGTGAAACAATTATGGATGTAATCATTTGGAATATATTTAACAATGGCGATGCAGTGAGTACTGAGATAACTCAAAACATATCAACGTGAAACAATTATGGATGTAATCATTTGGAATATAAAAACAAAACCAAAATGGAAAAAAGGAAGAAATTAGCGTTTTAGATTAAATTGTCATATTGCACGCAATTTACTTGAAAAACGTTTATTTTTATGGATGAAATTAGCGACGTTGTTTGAATTTTAAAATGTTGAGTCTTTTACTTGGATCTATACGCATTATAGAACATATATTTCACGAAGTCATTGGTCATAACACTTATGATATAAAAATATGATACACTATATTCCCCGTATGCCACACAAGGTATAAACAGAAGCTTTACTTTTAACTTGACAAATCTACTATCGACAAATGCACATGCCAGCAATCAATTTCTTAAATACCCCGCAATTTACTTACCGATCTATGAATTTCTTTTTTTTTTTTTTTTTCCAGACCGCAATGGCCCCCGGGTTGACCCAGCCTTAAATGGGTACACAGGTTCAGTCCAGGAAGTAAAAGCGGCGAGGGAGAGGAGATGGCTACCGCCCTCATATAGCCGAGCCTTTAAAATGTGAGATCGCTAACACCTCACACCCCTACGGCAGTAATGCTATGGGATACTTTACTTTACTATGAATTTCCATATTGAACAGTACGTTTTAAATCTTCTTCTACAATTTTCTGCTCTAAAGATCTGCTATCTCAGTACTAACGTACTTTTAAATATAATCTTTCGTGTGTATTTTTTTAACCTAGATTTAAAGAATGTGAGCATAAGGTAGAAATAGTTTTGAATCTAATAACGGATTACCCTTACACTGTTAATGAGATTCCGTTAAAAAAAAAATCATTCAATTCCTCTGTTAACTTTATTTGAAAGATCCGTGTAATGAATTAAAATTATGAATTAAAATTATGCAAAATCTATTCTTAGATCTTTGAAAACGCTATAGTCCATTGCAGCTTCAGATCAATCTCGGTAGCAAGTGACAGTAATAATAAAGTCTAGCCGAGAAAACACTCCGCCGATTGCCATTGCGTCTTGATAGTACTGTTGCATATATCAGAGACTTCACTGAAGCGTTGAAGGTAATATGACAATGTGTATATACGTACTTTCTCATTATGCAAAGAGGAATATATGCCATATGGTAGTCCTTAATATAGTTTAACTCGTAAATCTTTCTGATTCATTCTCAAATAGTTGAGTCACGGTCTTTTAGTTTTGACTATATCCAACAATATACCACTGTGATAATTCTCCACTGCTGTATAACAGATGCGCACAGAAAGTCTATAAGCATTTTCTGGGAAACTGCACAGTAATATGTTGCTTATTCGTGCTCCTCTACGCAACATATTTCTTTCTATAGTTATAAGCCAAACTCATTCGTGGGTTTCAAAACGTAGAGGGTAGACCATATAATCACTACATCTATTAATCAATTAAATACTTTTGTATTCATCCCCAATCAGATGAATGCAGACATCTGTTTCACGGTGGTTCAAAGTCATCAACAACAAATAAACAAAAATGATTACCTTCTGTTCTAGTAGAAGGTACGTTGTATTTCCTCATGTTGGAATCTTCCATTAAAACCATTTTTTAACGTGTGCTGTCTGATTAGCTTGTGGTTTATTTGATTGAAAGAATTTTGCAAAAAGAATAATTCTTCCCAACTTCAAATCTGAATGTTTCAAAACAATTACTATGCAGCCTAGGTTACCGTCTATGCGTTTGTTTATAGCAGCTTTATTATCAAATATATACAACTGTCTGTATCCCAGTTTTCTAGCTTGGTTTCAATAGAATGGGAAAACTAAATGGTTAATGCAGGTCATCTGGCATTGAACCGCTGTCTTGTGTGATGATCTCCCAGGTAGCGGGGCATGACTCACTGAGGAATGATAAGGTGAACGAATAATATACACGTGCTACGTCCATGGCGATACTGGGACACCGTCATACTCGACACTGCTTCCCTTAGAAGAAACTCGAAACAGCGTACCCTCTTTTTCGGTTTCTTAATAATTTAGACGTGAGACTTTATCGTATCTTCATGATAAAGAGGTGTGCATTTATCCGGGAGGAACAGCACTACCAAGAGTTGACAACTCACAACTAAAGGGATTATATATTCATTATCATTATAATTACCTTCATCATTATCGTCATCATCAACGTCATGATGTGTTATGTTTTAATCATTTCAGCCACTACACAGATCGGCTTGCCATGTCTCTTCTGAATTTTTATTCATTGAGCTGTTATCCTAAACATGTTATAAATAGTTGCATGTTACATCTTCTTACACTGGCACATTTTTCATGTTATTCCTCTATTGTTACTCTGAGTTATTATATGATAATTAATCACTTATTTGCATTATGTACCTGAAATATATAATTTTGTTACATCGTTTTGCCCAGGTATCCTTCACTGCCTGTGCCCTTTTTTTAAGGTTATCTGGCGATGTCATGATGGCTACGAGAATTCGGACTTGCTCGCTAAGCTTTCTAGCAACATAATTGGCATCTGAAATTACAGAGAAAATCAGTTTCATAATTTTGGTGTGTGTGATGTGATGTTGTGTGTGAAATTGGGATATGTGTATGTGTGTGTATCTGGGGTGTTGTGTGTGTGAGCGGGTGGGTGTACACACACACATATATATAGACACACACATCACACCACTCTACACATATACCCATACCACACACAAACACACACATACATCTATAATGAACTAAAACAGAAGAGCAATGCAGACCGGCAGCCAGTTAAGGCGCCATCTCTGCTGCTATTTACAAATAACAAATGTTTAAAGTTTTTCATTTGAAGTGTGCTTGCCTATCGTCTAGATGCACGTCTGTCAGTCCGTCCATCCGCCCGTCTATCTATCTATCTATCTATCTATCTATCTATCTATCTATCTATCTATCTATCTATCTATCTATCTATCTATCTATCTATCTATCTATCTATCTATCTATCTATCTATCTATCTATCTATCTATCTATCTATCTATCTATCTATCTATCTATCTATCTATCTATCTATCTATCTATCTATCTATCTATCTATCTATCTATCTATCTATCTATCTATCTATCTATCTATCTATCTATCTATCTATCTATCTATCTATCTATCTATCTATCTATCTATCTATCTATCTATCTATCTATCTATCTATCTATCTATCTATCTATCTATCTATCTATCTATCTATCTATCTATCTATCTATCTATCTATCTATCTATCTATCTATCTATCTATCTATCTATCTATCTATCTATCTATCTATCTATCTATCTATCTATCTATCTATCTATCTATCTATCTATCTATCTATCTATCTATCTATCTATCTATCTATCTATCTATCTATCTATCTATCTATCTATCTATCTATCTATCTATCTATCTATCTATCTATCTTTCTATCTATCTATCTATCTATCTATCTATCTATCTATCTATCTATCTATCTATCTATCTATCTATCTATCTATCTATCTATCTATCTATCTATCTATCTATCTATCTATCTATCTATCTATCTATCTATCTATCAATCTATCTATCTATCTATCTATCTATCTATCTATCTATCTATCAATCTATCAATCTATCAATCTATCAATCTATCAATCTATCTATCTATCTATCTATCTATCTATCTATCTATCTATCTATCTATCTATCTATCTATCTATCTACCTATCTATCTATCTGTCTGTCTGTCTGTCTGTCTGTCTGTCTGTCTGTCTGTCTGTCTGTCTATCTATCTATCTATCTATCTATCCATTTATCCATCTATCCATCTATCCATCCATCCATCCATTCATCCATCCATCCGTCCCTCCGTCCGTCCGTCCGTCAGTCCGCCAGACCGACTGTTTGTCTGTCTATCAACCTATATATCTATCCTTTTACCTGTCTATCAGTCTGTCTGTCTGCCTGTGTGTCTGCCTTTCTGTCTTTCTGTTTATGGATCTCAATGTCTTTCTATCAACCTTCAATCCTACTTCAGTCATCAATGACAAACTTGGTTTCCCTTTATGTAATGAACACATCAGTTCTTGCGCTTGATGAGATCAACAACAAATTGAGGTGATAAACTCAGCGATAGTGTGAATACCGCAGACATAAGTTCTTAATGGTCGACTGAGAATGTAAATAAAGTGACTCGGTTCAGTTCGAGTAAATCGAAATTAGCTCCGAAGGAGCGAGAGTTGTAACCTGAATCCTCAGGGAGCACCTTCTTCCAGAACGGGTCGTAGCACGGACACAAAAGAAGCAGATTTCCAACGTTTTGGAATTATTTTTAGTCCAACAGCAAAGTCTCGACGATCAGAAGTGTTCCAGATAAGCAGCACACCAACCCCCTGAGCGCACTACGAGGCCACGAATTTCAATAATTAGCTAATCAATTATAGGACAAAATTAGTAAAGATTTAGGGTAAGTGAAATGTGTATACAACAAGACGAATCGGATAAAGAAATAGTTGGGTTATTAGATTCCGTTCGGGATCAAGATGCCTCAGTGGTCAGCGACCCATAGCTGACTGCTAGCGTCAGGGCCAGCGAACCAGAGCTGCCAAAACCCTTCTACACTTCCACGCGGTGATCCCGGATAACAGGCTGCAGCAGGGCAGACTGGCTAAGGAGAAGGGATCGAAGAGGGATTGCTAACCCGGTACTCAAAAAATGCTTGCTGAAGTCGGATGTGTTGGACCGAAAGGTGCAAATATCGCAGCCAAGCTGTAAGCTACGACATAACGCATTTCGTTCTCTGGACTACATTCTGCTACTTAAGCCCTTTCAGGGTTTGGTAGCGGGAGATTGAGAACGAACGAAGAAGAAGAAGAAGAAGAAGATTCCGTTCCAACAAGTTCATGCTTACAAACTTTGTGTTAGAAAGATTTATTTATATTTTAGTTTAGATAGTTTTGATAAAGTTGAAATGACTTGTCTTGTAATACATGAATTACCGTGTTTTAGTATGCACATAAGTGTTGGTGTTTGTCCATGTTTTTGTTGTTGTGTAGAAAGAGGTAAGATAGCGCCACTAGAATTCGGTTGTCTGAAGGAGACTAGGTAAGTGAAACTGAGGGATATCTTATTAATAGGATAGCTCTGCCACATACTGGTAAACTGGTCCATATGACCATGATTCCTTACACCACCACAGAAACACTTAGTTTTATATAGCAAAATATAGCAAAATATAGCAAAAGCACATTTTCAGTGATAATAAATCTTGAACAGAATAGCAAGAAACAAAAAAACAAACTACAAAACACTAATTCGCAATGAAAATACATGCGTAACAGAATAGCAAAATGCAAATACTAGTATATTAAAATAAGAACGTTCACCTCAACTAATGATAGGACAAAACACAAAAAGTAGTCTTGTATCGAATAACAAATACATAAATGGCGGTGAAAAAAAACACACATTTAAATCGATTTACAACAAGAATATTGCATTAATCAAAAACATCTTCAACTAGATAATGGAAGACATTTCAAAGGTCTTACCATGCTCAACATGATTGTCATCCTGGACATGAAAGCTAGAAGCTCTCGCGTGGGCAATGATGTTCGTAGCGGACTCACTTTCTCCTTTCCATGAGAGAAATGTGTTAGAGTTATACGTTTCCATTTTGAAGCAAATAAATATGAGTGTAGTCAAGAGCCCTGCCGATAAGCCTTGTAGGAATTGTAACTTGTTTGAGATTCCCATTGCCGGGCGGTATTACCAGGAGATAGCGAAAGTCAGGGGAATGTTACATCTGAAAATGTATATCGAGAACGTATGATAATGTAAGATAGGTCCAACATAATCAGATAATAGTGACCTACATATCTCAGTAATGGACAGGTGCTTTACATGACAAAAAATATTACTCAAGTTGAATATTTCAAAGTTCTTTCACCCAACGATACTGATAATACTTTTATTTTCACTTGGAATAACAGACTGGACCATTTGTTGTCGTTCATAATGGTCCACTAAACGGCGAAATTTTATATAGCATATACACAAGCAGTTACCAGAGTGATATATGGGTTAAACAGAATAGAATCAACTGTAGCTTCCCTTTGTGCATGGGACCAGCAAACACATCACGTAAAGTCATTGTAGTTAAAACCGCCACAACAAATGTTCGGATGCATGCTTCCTGTAAAAAGAGCGAGCTTTATTGGGTGTTAGATGTTTCATTTGAATCGAATCTTGTAGATCAGACTAAAAAGGAAAAAATAGAAACATCACAATAATACAAGAATATGCTCCAACTGCTGCAGCAGTGAAAGAAGCGATAGATGAATTTTACTACGATTTACTAGAATTACTCTGATGTTTAATATCTACATGTAGAAAATCGCACCAGAGTCCCGTCAAATTTAGACATCTGAAGCAGAACCGAATTCAATACACGAATTACTCTTTGTAGAAGTTCAGTGTCTGCTGTCAGGTCAGGTCATCCCGTAACCGGTGAGGTCGTTGGGGCACACATGAAGACATCCTCACAACTCCACTCCATCCCTCTCTGTCAGATGCCGCTGCCTGTGACTCTTCTGGTCTGAGACTGGTCCATTCTT
The DNA here is from genome assembly GCA_036924085.1 of Ariolimax columbianus. Classification (NCBI taxonomy): domain Eukaryota; kingdom Metazoa; phylum Mollusca; class Gastropoda; order Stylommatophora; family Arionidae; genus Ariolimax; species Ariolimax columbianus. The sequence continues at coordinate 128,496,446 of JAVGWX010000001.1, forward strand.
TTATGTTGTCCTCCCATCTCTTTTTGGGCCGGCCTCTTCGTCGTCTGCCATGCACCTTCCCGTGGAGGATTGTGTTTGCAAGACTATTTGATCTCGATATGTGACCGTACCAAGTGAGTTTCCTTCTTTTGACAGTTGCCAAGAGATCTTCGAAAGGCCCTATTGCCGTTGTAATTCTATTTCGGATTTCCTCGTTTGTGACTCGATCTTTGTACGTGACGTTTAAAAGTTTTCGGAAACATCTCATCTCCAAGGCCTGTATCCTTCGTTGAAGGTTAGCTGTAACTGTCCATGTCTCACACGCATAGAGAAATATTGACAGGACCAGTGTACGCATTAATCTGATTTTCGTGCGTAGTGCTAACCGTTTATCTTGCCAGATTTTGTTAAGCCGTGCAAGCGCCGCTATTGTCTGTGCTATTCTGGCCAATACTTCACATTTTGATCCTTCATCACTGAAAATCGACCCAAGATATTTAAAACAGTTCTTGACCGTTAGCTTTTATCTTGCTGTTGAAGCCCGTAGCGTTGTTTGACATTAGTTTTGTCTTTCCAGCGTTTATCTCCATAACATAGTCAAGAGCTGTTTCATCGAGCCTTCTGACCCATTCCTGGAGTTCTGCTTCTGAACCCGCCAACCCGTCGATATCATCTTGACAGTACCAACGTGACCTCCAAGTGCCTCACTCATAATTCCTTCAACGAATATATTGAAAAGAGTTGGAGAGAGTGTACACCCCCGTCTCACACCAACTGATGTGCGAAACCAGTCTCCTCGTCTCCCATTCACAAGAACTGCACTAGACGCCTTGTTATACAGGTGTTCAAGGACCATTATAATATTTCCGTTGATATTAAACATCCTCATGGTTGCCCAAAGCGCTTTATACCATACCCTATCAAACGCCTTCTTAAAATCCACAAACACATGAAACAGTGTTTGCTGCTGTTCTAGATATTTCTCGCTTAGCAGCCTTAAATTAAATATCTGTTCTGTAGTGCTTCTTCCCTGTCTGAACCCTGCTTGCTCCTCGGCAATAATGTTCTCTGCTTGGGGTTTCAATCGGTCGAGGATTAATCTAAGCATGACCTTGCTAGGGTGGCTAATGAGGCTTATTGTTCTGTAATTTTGGCACAGCTTTAGGTTTCCAGACTTATGTAACGGTATAACTATTGATTTCGTCCATAAGTCCTGCCAGTTTCCTGTCGTCCAAATTTTGTTACAGATGTGTGTCAGGCCTTCCACCACTACCTCCCCACCTGCTTGTAAGAAGTCTGCTGGTATATTGTCCACGCCGACCGCCTTCCCTCTTCTCAATGTCTTTACCGCTGCAATTACCTCTTCCTTCGTTATCGGTTATCCTCTATATTTGTTGGAGTTGGGGGGAATGTTTTCTCAGGTTTGTTTGGCCCTTCATAGTTGTATAGCTCGGAACAGTACTCTGTCCATCTTGCCAGTACATCATTTCCCTCAATGAGACACTTGTCGTTTTTATCATGAATCATAAGGTTCCTGCTTTGTCTTGGTGTTATCAGTTCTTTGACCACCTTGTATGCTCCTTTAGCATCATTTCTATTTAGTCTCTCTTCGATGTTTACGCATTGCTCACATATCCACGCTTCTTTCGCCTCTCTCATCTTTTGTTGAATGGCTTTCTTTACCTCTTCTTAAAACTGCCGACCTCCTCCGGTGGGTGATTGTGTTTTTTCAGTGACCTTCTTTTATCACACAGGTCTAGAATGTCTTTGGTCACACCGATGAAAATAAACTACAAAATCAAAATGAACGCGCTTGCGACTACCTGTGCTAAATACAATATGTGAATTAACGAGAAGGAACAGAAACTATAAGGATCATTAGAAGACATATGCCACTCAATATAAGTGTAGACGATACTGCTCTTCAACAGCATCATGAATTCCAGTATTTGTGCAGTATTTGTTTTGGCAGATGGCAAGATCGACAGGGACATTAAGAAAGCATATGCCATAACCTATCAGCTGTCACCACTCCTTAGGCGCCCGACCATTAGTTTGGCAACAAAGCAACAGCTGATTGACAGTATATTTATGCCAACTCTCTGCTAGCAGTGCCAAACATGGCCTCTGTCCAGGGCGCAGGATTTCGAATGGTGAAATGAGGTGTTTGAAGAATGTTATCGGTGTTACCAGTAAAGACATAATGGCGAACAACGACATTCTCAGTATGGTCGGCACTACGTCTTGTGCTAAATATATTTCCTTCCACCAAATGCGTTGGTTTGATCATCTCATGAGAATGCACCTTCATCAACTTCCACTGACGGCTCTGGAAGATCTGACTTTAGGTAAAGGGGGGTGGGGGGAATGGTCGTGCAAGGCAGGTGGATAGATGTTATTAGAGGCGTTGTGCAGCGACATAGGGCTCACATTGACCGAGGCAACCGACTTTACGCAGGACAGACGACTTAAGCTACTCACGCCGCGTAACAGCACACAAGGAAAGATGACAAACTAACTAAACTGACAAGGGACCATAAATAAAGTAAAGAAAAGACATATCATGATAATCATGACAGATTTCAATGCAAAAATTGGAAGTGACAGAGAAAAATAAGAATATGCATGTGTTTTGGATAGGTGCACAGAAATGAAAGAGCAGTAAAGCTAATATAATTTTGTGAGAAAACCATCTCTCTTTCCCAAATACACTTTTCAAAAAAACAGACTTTACGTCGGCTTCCCCGGATTGGAAACGCAAGAATGAAATGGATTACATTTTAATGCCACACAGTTGGAGGTCAGGTGTAACATCCGTGAAGACAATACCTGACTGCGACTCAAACCACCAGTCAATAGTCGCGGACATCAAGAAATAACTAAAACAAACTGTTGAAAAGGGGAAGACTAATACCATACGACGTCAGCCTAATACCACTAGAATACACAACAGAGGTGACAAATAAGTTTTTGTTGTTTATGGCAGTGCAAGAAGACACGGCACTCGATTCATATGCAAGTATTATTTTACATAGAAAGCGGCACAAACATCACAGAAAAGATCACGAAACTCGGAAAAGAAATGAAAAAAAACTCAAAAAGCCACAGCAGATATTCTAACAGAACTGAATATTGAGGAACATTGGCTAGTAAACTGTATCGTGTCTAGAATAATAACATATTTTTTCCACATCAAACGATTAATGGCCTAGAGAGAACGATACTGGAGGGTATGGTGTCTGGATAGCGGGGCAGAGACAGACCAAGTAGAAGAAGGACATATGACATCACTGAGATCATGAAGATGACAACGACAGAGACGGGAGTTCTGTTCATTCAGAGATAATTACCAATAGGTAGTTGTGAGAGCAACTTTCTGCAAAGGACACGTAACATATCAACGATTTATCAACTTTCCTTGGCGGACAATCTCACATATATCAACGATTTATCAACTTTGCTTGGCGGACAATCTCACATATATCAACGATTTATCAACTTTACGTTAATATAAAGCAAAATTAAATTAATCTCAATCAATCAAAACCTATTAACCTCCCTCTGGAGCATAGGTCTTAAACAAATACAAGCCACGTCATGAAACATTGACCTGGTGGCTATACCTGTTGAAAGTGTGGCTCTAACATTATAAAGGAAGGAGTAGTTAGTCTCACGACAAACCCTCCTTAGTCGTCCCTTACGACGTATCTGACAAGTTACAGTGTTAGTTTTCTTTTGCTTTTGTCTCCGGTAACACTTGGACGATATACAACATGCTCACAAAAAATGTTTAACATATATTTCTCGTATGGTTGGTCAAAAGGCTATATTCGGGTCTGATAATGTAGCTATGTTAATAAAGTAGTGGTAAATAATGATTGATATCGAGGTCTTTGGAACCAGTATTCTATTTTTATATGGATCTCGCTTAACTATTTTTAAATGCTAAATGTCATATTTAATCAAGATGCTACTATATCAAACGTATATCGTCATCACGATTTACATTGTCTTAATTTATTTGAATTTGTAAACAAATTAGAGCTGGAGCAATTTGAGGATACATTTCGTTACTCCAATATGAAAAAAAATATATAATTTGTTCAGGAAGCGCACAATTCTCCCACATTTTGTATACTTGAATTGATTCCATTTTCTATAAGACTTTATGCGTGACAGAGACGAGAATGTTATCAATACCACACTTAGAGCATTCCGTAAGACAAATAACAGTGCAGACTAACTCTTTAGTGTGGAAAGCTCTTCAACGTCTAGTTTATCAATCTCCGCCATTAACAGTAGTTCGAAAGTCTACATAATTTTGAGTTTGCTGAGTTTTTAGTCGTCTACTGTGTTTGAAGCTGTTTACTGAGTTTGAAAGAAAGATCTAGACACGATACGTTCATATTTTTCATTAGAGAGAACATTTGAACATTTTTAAACACAACCAACACACTATAATCTTATTAGCCATATAATCTAACAGATGAGCAATGAAGACCTCTTCTTCAGAAGTTGTTGTTTGTTCTATGTGAAGCTAATCGTACTGAGTTCTTCACTCTTGTTGATGCGTCTTTCCTAAGGGATTTACAGTGGCTCTACTTATATCCTAGAGCGTGCTGATAAATGTGAATCTTAGTGCTTCTGGCGGTAGTGCACAATGCTTGGCTTGCCATAATGCTCACCAATTTGATAATGAGTGTTTATCCTATCTCGGTTTGGAGTAAAGTAGCCCGTTTTCAGGAGCACGACTTGGGAGTGAGATGGGAAGTCTTGGCAAAAATGATTTATTTGGTCTTAAATCTCACAAAAATGGATTTCATTGACGAGTATACTGAAAATGAAGTCTAATAATCACAATCAGAGACTGTAGGTGCCTCTGAAGTCGAGGACATAGAAACTAATTGGTAAAGATGATGTTCAAATGGTTCACAAATGGAAAAAACACGGGCTGGCTTGAATAATATTGTGAAATTTCATAAAATAAAGAACACGCAACAAAAGGCTTTTTCTTCGATCAAGTACCAGAAAGCGCCCAGTACTAAATATAGTGTGTATGTGGGAAGACTAACAAAACAGACAAGGCAAAACCTTAGTGCAGTAAATGAGATGTGACACTATTCTCTTTTGAAAGTCCAACATAAAATATCTAATATAAAACATTCCAAGAGAAATATGTTCTTATGTGATAAATTAAGCAAGTATTTTGAATATTAGCACAAAGTGTTTGCTTCAACAGAAAATTATTTTAATACAAAATTGAAACGATAACCCTGACAGTTAATATTTATCATTCATTCATTCGACCACCCGCTACATTATAATATTCTTTTTGTTCTCTTCAAATAGTTTTCTACTCTCTTGATCCATTAGAAAACGTGGGAGGAGTGAAACATTAGCGGAGTGAAACATTAGCGGAGTGAAACGTCCCTTTCGCAATCCCTGAGCACTCGGTTTGAATCAAGCCGTGTCTGGTTTATGTAGAAACATATTTTTTTCTTGGTGTGATCACTCCTCCGCGAACACGAAGCAACCTACCGTACTGCACAGCTGTAAATAATCTTATAATATCAAAATAGGTTGGCGATTTGTAACAGAGCGTCGTTCTGCACAGGATATGCTAGTTTTGATCATAACCAAAAAAATAGAATTATAAGTTAACAGAGATCGATTATTGTTAGCTAAATCATTCACAAAAATGTGTAAGGTTTTTTTTCAAACTCATGTCTTATTTATGAAGCACAAAAATCTTAAGCTGTATTCTTCCTCTTGCCTCAATTTATCTCTTAACATGTTTTGGGCCATCAATACAATTAGCCTAATACGATAACCCACCCCGAAACATAGTTTCATCTCTCAGTGATACATTATGTATCAAATTGTTTTACGCGATAAGACTGTTAGCCGCACGCACAGTGGACCTGACCTTTTCTCCCAGGTATCTACACTGGTTATAAGTTAATGAACTGAAAACATCTGATTTACATCCAGACAAAACCATTTGGATGATATTCATAAACCATTATATGTCGCTAGATACTCAAGATACAGTAATAATTAACAAGACAATCAATGCAGTCTTGAATAAATTAATTATTGCAATTCCCTGTAATGACAAATCAGCTTAACCCACAACATATCTAACACAACCTGCTCATAACCTTACCAGATAGCCTTCACTGATAGATCGTCCTCAAATAGTTAAACGTTTCTCTAACTCCGCGTTGCAGTTGCAGAGCTGGAATAGAATTTGTTTATAAATAAATAACAAATTAAGGAGATCAGGATACAAATACGAACCAACGTCACACAAACAAAGCGCCTGACTGGACACAGATGTTGGGTATATGCGACAGATGGAATGATAATACACGTAGCATGAATAGTACAGATTCTATCAACATAATCATTCACCTCACATGCGGATGTCTCGTGACTCTCAATCGTTCAAGTGTTTCAAATTCAAGTTTAGAAAAACACAGAAACACTTCACAAAACTATATATCAAAGGCAAAGGCCGCCGTCCATCGTAGATGATGATGGCATAATTTATTTTGCTAGCGTTATTTGGATTAACTGCGCTACTTTGTATCCTCACTCTCTCGTCTCGTGCCGCTCGACCCCAGTGGCAAGTCAAGGACAAGACGACTAGGGGGCGACTACGAGATGCAGGAAACTCCAAATCAAGCACCCGTAACCGTAAAAAAGACGGCTGAGTCCGGAGTAGAATCCACACCACCTGATCACGAGGCCAAGGGCTTAACCACTTCGCCACGGAATCCCTAGACTATATATATATATATATATGGTGTCACATGTGAGAGAAGCACTCATCTCATCAGCACAGGACATTATTCCTAAGAAAGTGCGTAAAAAACAGAATTATATTACGGAAGAGACACTGCGACTTGTAGAGACAAGAAGGAAGCTGAGACAGACAGGAATAGAAAGAAACACAGACAAATATAGAAATTGCACAAGAGAAATCAGGAGAAAGATTAGGCAAGATAGGAAACAGCATATAATATAAACATGTAATAAAATAGAGGAACTCCATGGGCAGGGGAAGTAACGTTAAGCATTCAAAGAGATTAGATCTCTGACTGGAGAATTCCGGTCATCTCTACAGGCAATAAATGACAGAAATGGAGCAACTATGACAGAAAACAAAGACATTCTAGAAAGATGAGCGAAATACTGCAGAGAGATATACGGGAAACACAAACAAAAAACGAAGACATGCTAACAAACAATGAAGAGGAAGAACCAGAACCCATATTGAACAAAGTTTGAACAGCAATTAAGGCACTGAAAAAATGGAAAACTCCAGGCTGCGGTGATATACCCGCTCAACTGATACAAGCGGGAGGAGAGGCAAGCAACGGCAAATACTATGCGGTCTGTAATAAGATCTGGCACAACGCAGAATGGCCCAAAGCATGGAAATGATCTGTGGTATATCCCCATACCTAAGAAAGGGAATCTAAAGTTATGTGCAAACTATCCCCTTCATAAGCCACGCCAGCAAAATCTTATTGCGTATCATTATGAAAATATTAGAAAGAAAGCTGGACTATGAAATAAAGGAAACGCAAGCAGGGTTCAGGCCAGGATGAGGAACGACAGACCATATATTCAACATGAGAAAGTTCATCGAGAAAAGCAGAGAATTCAATAACGACCTGTATGCCTGTTTTATAGACTACACCAAAGCCTTTGACTCCAAAAACATCAGCAACTGGAAATTATGAAAGATATGGGCATCCCAACACATCTGGCTCAAATAATTGAAACCTTCTACATGGGGCAGCCAGCAGTCGTTAGAAAACATGGTGAAACCTCAGATTAGTTTGAGATACACAAGGGTGTCAGACAGGGCTGAATTCTTTCACCATACCTGTTCAATATATATGCGGAAAACATCATCATTAATGTCAAGTCAGATCCAATTTCTACAGACTTCGATCCTTTCACAATAGGATGAAAGGAGATACCGGAAAGACGATATGCCAACGACACAGTTCTGCTTTTGAAAAGCGCCAAATAATTACATTAGTCCAGAAAAATAGTGAAGACCAGAATCTCTTTCTGAATTCAAAGAAAACTAAGATAATGACAACTGATAAGACAAAACTCCAACCTAAAATCGAGATAACGGGCGAAGATATTGAAAATGTTGCACACTGAATATCTGAGATCAATACTGAACAATAATGGAGACTATAAAAGAAGTAAGATGACGACTGACTTTGACAATGCAGAAGCTAAAGAGTACGCAGAACCTATGGCATAATACAAACAAAGAACTAAAACTAAACATCCTAAGAACATGTATTTCTCCTGTAGCAACCTATGGTTGTGAACCGTGGATGATTACAAAAGCAATAAGAGCAATAATCGGTGCTCTTGAAACACAATACTACAGAAGAGTCCTGAAAATCTCGTGGACAAAGACAAACAAACAAATTCATTGGGCAAGACCTGAATCTGAATCATAAATGATGTAATGACACGAAAACCTTTTTTTTTTGGACACGTCAAACAACACAACGGACTGGAGAGAGCTGTTATGGAAGGCATGATCACTAAAAAGAGAAACATGGCCGACTGAGAAGACAATAGATTCAAGACATCAAGGAGACGCTGGATTTGATCTTGGTGCAGGTCGAAAGACTGGCTCATGAGAACGACGTTCTGCAAAGGACATGCTACATGATGATGATATATATATATATATATATATATATATATATATATATATATATATATATATATATATATATATATATATATATATACACCATTTTGAAAACTAGATAATCTTAAACTAATGGCATGTAGAAACATTATCCTCGGCGTCAGTTCGGTCGATGTGCGATATGCGAGGAAGCCAATAATATTCAACATGTGTCCAAATATGTTGCAGTGTACATGCATATGACTACCAAAACGTTGTTCTATGTGTCCATCTGTTGTCCGGCATGCGTACTTCATGCACAGCTCTCACAACATCACGAAACTAAGTTTAATGTCGAATTTCTTCGTTCCGGGTCTCATCCCGTATCAACAATTTTAGTACGCGCAGCTGTATTGCTCTTTGAGTGACTCCGAGATTCTCAGTGTCTGTTTGGCGCAAGTTCCACACTTCGCATTTGTATATCATTGCTGCAATGGTCATGCCATCGAACCTGTGGTGTCTTTCCTTTCTTTGCGTATTGGCTTAATAGAGTTAAAGGAAAGCCAAGCTGCTTTTTGTTATCTACAGATTTAGTAATCGATTTTTGTGGTTGATATTTATCTCTTGGCCTAGGTTTATAGATGATTTGGGATCCTCGATGATTTCCTCTCCTAGCTTGATGTCCTGCTTTTGGAAGTATGCGTTTCTGAGGCATTGTATTTTACTTCCTTTTATCTTCAGACCAGCAGCTATGCTGACCCCATTTAGGTCGTTCAAGGATTGTTGGACTACCGCAATGTTATGACTGATGAGCACGATGTCATATGCAAATCGCAAATGGGTGAACCACTCGTCATCTATATGTACACCTCTGTTGATCCTATGTCATTGTTTGAAAATCTCTCCGAGAGGCCCTGTAAATAGCTTTAGGGAGATGGTGTCGCCCTGTCGACCTCCTCAACAAGTTGGTTGCCTTTGTTACAAACAGCGACGGCTCGCCCGTCAAATTCCGAACGATGAGAAGTTATGTCCCGTGTTCTGTCGATTTATAGTATTTTATTCGCACCACCCCCGGGGTCTAGCGAGTCGCACGGACTAAATCGACCTTTGTCGCCAACGGTAGCCAACTAAACCAGTCTTGCTGACATACCATCCCATACAAAGGACGTTGTCCCACAATTGTCAACCAAGTCACATTTCAGTGCGCGTTGACATGTAGTGTATAATTTATATTGCAGTTTATGCAGACATATTATGTGTATTGGATGAAAAGTCCAACATGACAGAGTTTTCTGCAGCATGCAGTAACTTGGGTCTCACTATAAACACTAGGAAAACGGAGATATTATTTCAGCCTGCCTCAAGTGAGCTGTACATAGAACCAAACAATTTCAGCCTGCCTGAAGTGGGCCGTACATCGAACCAAACAATTTCAGCCTGCCTCAAGTGGGCCGTACATCGAACCAAACAATTTCAGCCTGCCTCAAGTGGGTCGTACATCAAACCAAACAATTTCAGCCTGCCTCAAGTGAGCCGTACATAGAACCAAACAATTTCAGCCTGCCTCAAGTGAGCCATACATCGAACCAAACAATTTCAGCCTGCCTCAAGTGAGCCGTACATAGAACCAAACAATTTCAGCCTGCCTCAAATGAGCCGTACATAGAACCAAACAATTTCAGCCTGCCTCAAGTGGGCCGTACATCGAACCAACCATTACTGTGCAGAACCAACGTCTTCAGGCAGTCGCTATTTTCTTCTACGTAGGCAGTTCCTCACTTAAGATCGAATATTGGCAGTAACGTAAATAACATATTTGCTAATGCGAGCTCTGCTTTTGGAGTTTCCAAGAAAACGTCTGTAATCGATAAGGCATCAGTGTTGCAAACAAGGCAAAAGTGTATTGTGTTGTGGTATTTTACACTCTGCTGTTAGCCTGTGAGACAAACGTGGACAGTATAGCAGACATACCCGACAGCTCAATAGTTTTCACTTGAGCTGTCTGCGCAGGATCAGATGAGAGAACAAAGTGCATAGCTCTGAAATTCTTAGCAATATTAACATCTTGCGCATCAATACACTTCTGAAATTGACTCAGCTACAATTGACGGGTTATGTAGCTCGCATGCCATATAAACGCATCCCCTAGCAGTTGTAATACGGTAAGCTCAAAGCTGGCAGACGCTCACCAGGACGGCAGAAGAAATGCTACAGCGACTCATTGAAAATATCTCTGTAATGCTTCAATATTGATGTCACATCCTCAGAGATAATTGCACAAAAAGTACCACATGGCAAGCTAGAATCACCGCAGGTGCTCAGAAAGTGTTGAGTGCAGCCATCGTCAAGGATCAGCGAGAGTAAACTGCCCGAAACAACAATACTCACAACGATTCCACAGCAGGCTCCCCGCACGTGTGCTCTGAATGTGGCAGGGTGTACCGTTCCAGGATTCGTCTGTGCAGCCATCAGAGAAAATATATTTCGCAGCAATAGTCTGACACTGTAGCCATCTTTGCTTGCGATAAGCAACTATTATTATTATTAGTGGATGAAATATGTTTATTTAATATTAGAACGTCTACATTCAAATATGCTCTATAAGATGCACAAATTGTATTTGTCCTTAGTTCTCAGCATGATCGGTATTTGTTCTTAGTTCTCGGCGTGAACAGTATTGTCCTTAGTTCTCGCTGTGATCGGTATTTGTCCTTAGTTCTCAGCGTCATCGGTATTTGTCCTTAGTTCTCAGCGTGATCAGTATTAACAATCAAATGCAATATCAGGTATGGGCATATTCAACACGTTTGGCTAGATAGTCTAACAACAGAGGACATCCTGCATCGCCAGACATAGGTGTTGACATAGAGTTGACAACCCTGCCAGAAATCATATTTTGAAATAGAAACAGAGACGTTTAGACTAACATTCGCCCACGATGGGCTTCCAAAGTTAAAGTTGGTATGCTTATAATTGATGATAATTTTAGCGGAATTTGAACAGACTAAGGCACTGCACGAAGGAAAGCAACACACTGGGTGAAGTGAATGGAATTTATTTACCCCCTTCCAGATGACCTAGAGACAGCATGGGCAGTCATAAAGAAAGCCACATGCTAGGCCGCCAGACTAATCACTGGCCCAAGGACCTTACGCGTCAGCAATGGATCTCCGAAACCTTGTATGACATTATACTCTAGAAGAAAGCCAGGCTTCGCAATGACCATGTCGAACGACAACGGCTGAAAGGCCAATTCTGCACGGCGGCCAGGGCAGACAAGGGAGGTTCTCTCAACGAAATCGCTGAAGAAGTCGAGGCTGGTCTCAGATCTCATGTTTCAGTCCACCTATATGGCTATCAGGCTCACCTGCCTTTGAGGCAAGCAGAGCGAGAAATAAAGCGTGGAAATTATCAATAAGTTCCACGGTTCGCTGTGCTCGTCATACGAATAGGTAGCAAAAAAGTAGAAAGAGCACTAACCGTATGCTCTTAACCACCCATCGACAACGATATGAGCTGATCTGTCTGCTGAATTTCTGGATTCTTCCCTTGATACAGAAACGAACACCGATGCCCTAGATGTAGCTAACGCCCCTGCTGCTATTCGGAAACTCAGAGATGGACGAGCGGCAGGCCTGGATTACATTCCGTCGAAGCTGCTGATATACGCCATTGACCAGATTAGCTCTGCCCTCCATCACTTATTTCTGCAAGTATGGATGACGGGACACTTCTCGGCCGACTGGCACGATTGTCTCGTGTACATAGGCAAGGAGAGTCGCACAGACTGCAGTAATTACATGCCTATAACACTATTTTAGTTTCCAGGGAAGGTGTTTGCTAGACTCAAACTTTTCTTGAGCACAAAACGTCGCCCACAACAGTATGGCTTCTTCAACCTACCATATCCTTACTCTTCGTCACCTTGATATCATCCGATGGGTGCAGCGGTCCCGAAATGTCAAGGCACACATGACCTCTAACGTGTGTGGAAAAACGGCAAGATTTCCATTGAAACAAAAATCCGCATCTGCCAGTCCTGTTTAGTCCCAGTCCTGCTTTACGACTCAGAAACCATGTCTAGATTAGAGGTCTTCCATATGCGCAACCAGCGGCGTATCCTGGGCATCCGACGGCATGACTACATCTGAAACGTCGAGGTCTCTGCTAAAACAGGCCTCCACCCGATCTTTAAAATACTTGACCGCCACATATGATATCCATTCTTTGTTTTTTTAATGTTCTTTAACGATTTATTTGCTTCATTCTTACTGATTTTAAGACGTTCCCATTTAGCGTTTTTACTCCCCTCTGTGTTTCCTTCATTGTATATCTTCTGATTATAAGTTTTCATAACACGAGTGGTCCGCCGGACAAGAATAATGCCACTGCCCCAGAGACAGGTATCTGGTAAGAGGCGATTAACTGTGTGACATGGAACCAGCCATGGTTAGGTGTTTTGTTTAGTGCAGCAAAGATTGCGCCTAACAGGCTGATGAATTTACTTTTCTCTAGTGTTTGAGTCTATTAATATGGATTCGCACATCGTTGAATCACCCTTCGAGCCACTTGTCCAAACGAAACGAAGAAATAAGCTGCTCGAGCCTAGCCCGCTAATAAGGAAATAATTTTCTAGGCTACATCCAGAGCATACCAGCGCTGGGACGTGCACCGAGGCATCCACCACCATAGAAGTTCAGGTCGACTAAGAACTAAGAGCTAATACGTTTTCATACTCGTTCTTTGCTGTCACTAGGTACATTTGCCAAACATTTTTCTGCTTTAGCGCTAATTTGTCTCAATTAAGTGTCTTTATTCCTTTGCTCTCCATGATTTTGAGTTTTATATGCACTTTTAAACAAACTGGATTGTGGTCTAGTTGATGTCTGCTCCTGGGTATTTCTTGGCGTTCTTGACATTATTTCCTAACCTGTTTCTGATCATAATAAAATCAATCTGATTCCTTGTCCTTTCAACTGGGCTTTTCAATGTATATAGTTTTCTAATATGGTTTTTAAAAAAGTGTTACAAATACTAAGTGTGTTTTCCTTGAAGAATTGGATCAATCTTTCTCTTCTTTCCTTTTGTTCCAATTCCATATTTCCAACACTGTTTTTATATTCAATTTTTCCAACTTTAGCATTCATGTCGCCCAATTAGTAAATATGTTGATGAAACTGTATTGAGTAGCTGTATCATGTCTTCATAACACCTTTCTCTAAAATTATTTTAGCTAGCATCTGTGGTTGGAACATACGTTTGTTGAACGGACATACCAAATGGTCTTGCGCTGATTTTCTAAAGCATTATTCTATCGTTATGTGTCCAGTATCCACACGTGTATTTTTCTAGTTATTTCTTCAGCAGTGTATCCACTCCTCTTACATGCTGTTCGCATTTTGAATGTATGCAAATATATTTATCTTGCTGTGTGTACCTAGTAGTATCTGAGGTAGTTGTCTCGCCGCAGCGACTCAATTTCAACCAGTGTTCGTAAAGCGATCTCAGTCCCGCCAGGCGGAGCGATAGCGCGGGCTTGCGGAAAACGCTCGCCTGCCTTTTCCCGTAGTGCGAATTGGGTGCGGTTTGTGGTAGTGGCTCCTCCACCGAGGTGCGCTAGTCTGGTCCGTATCAGGAAACGTGGTCCGTTCGTGGGGATTTATCTAAGGCTTATAGCAGAGCTCGACAGTACGTCTCGCTGGTGGTCCGACTCTCGCAAAGAGCTTGTGACCGGCAAATGGAAAGCAGGAATCGTTGCCTCGAGGCCCTGCGTTCTCCCTACGGAGAAGGGCAGGCCAAATTGTCTCTAGTCCCAGTGAAATTCATCGCCGAGGTCGTTGGGATCCGTTCTGCACAGAGCGCTGCCATCCCTCCTCGAGCGAGCCCGATCGGTCGGTCGTCTGGTGCGTGTGGGGGGCCCCTGTCAGGCGGTCCTAGGTCGACGGAGTGAGGGACGGGTGGAACAACCCTCCGTCGGTCCCGTCAGTCGGTCCCTGCGGCCGTCCCAGTGAGGCTTTTTACACACCCTTCCTCCGCCGACCGGTGTGTGCTGTACGTACGTCTCCGACAGATATCTGGTTGATCCTGCCAGTAGTCATATGCTTGTCTTAAAGATTAAGCCATGCATGTCTAAGTTCACACTGTCTCACGGTGAAACCGCGAATGGCTCATTAAATCAGTCGAGGTTCCTTAGATGACACGATCCTACTTGGATAACTGTGGCAATTCTAGAGCTAATACATGCTTACCAAGCTCCGACCCTCGCGGAAAGAGCGCTTTTATTAGTTCAAAACCAATCGTCGTTTCCCCTCGCGGGGTTGCGGCGTCCCCACTGGTGACTCTGGATAACTTTGTGCTGATCGCATGGCCTCATGTGCCGGCGACGCATCTTTCAAATGTCTGCCCTATCAAATGTCGATGGTACGTGACATGCCTACCATGTTTGTAACGGGTAACGGGGAATCAGGGTTCGATTCCGGAGAGGGAGCATGAGAAACGGCTACCACATCCAAGGAAGGCAGCAGGCGCGCAACTTACCCACTCCCGGCACGGGGAGATAGTGACGAAAAATAACAATACGGGACTCTTTCGAGGCCCCGTAATTGGAATGAGTACACTTTAAACCCTTTAACGAGGATCTATTGGAGGGCAAGTCTGGTGCCAGCAGCCGCGGTAATTCCAGCTCCAATAGCGTATATTAAAGTTGTTGCAGTTAAAAAGCTCGTAGTTGGATCTCAGGCGCAGGCGGGCGGTCCGGCTCGCGCCGGTTCACTGCCCGTTGTCTCCTGCCCTACCGTCTGCCGGCTCTCTCCCACGGGTGCTCTTCGCTGAGCGTCCTGGGTGGCCGGCGCGTTTACTTTGAAAAAATTAGAGTGTTCAAAGCAGGCCTCGGCTGCCTGAATAATGGTGCATGGAATAATGGAATAGGACCTCGGTTCTATTTTGTTGGTTTTCGGAACTGGAGGTAATGATTAACAGGGACAAACGGGGGCATTCGTATTGCGGCGTTAGAGGTGAAATTCTTGGATCACCGAAAGACGAGCTACTGCGAAAGCATTTGTCAAGAATGTTTTCATTATTCAAGAACGAAAGTCAGAGGCGCGAAGACGATCAGATACCGTCGTAGTTCTGACCATAAACGATGCCGACTAGCGATCCGCAGGAGTTGCTTCGATGACTCTGCGGGCAGCTTCCGGGAAACCAAAGTGTTTGGGTTCCGGGGGAAGTATGGTTGCAAAGCTGAAACTTAAAGGAATTGACGGAAGGGCACCACCAGGAGTGGAGCCTGCGGCTTAATTTGACTCAACACGACCAACACTGAAATGATTGACATGCCGAGACCACTCTTCTGGGGTCTAATATGGAACTGGTGCTGGACTTAGACCCCCAGAAATCTGAGGTTATGCCCCCTGTGGCCCGGTTTTGTCTGCATCCAGTGTTTGATAAAGGAATTGACGGAAGAGCACAATCAGGAGTGGAGCCTGAGACCTAAGTTAACTTAACACGCCAATACTGCAGAATGACTACCAAAAAGTACACCTTCGTGGGGTCTAATAGAGAACATGTGCTGGAATTAGACCCCCGAAAATTTTGGGGCTACCCTCTAAGAAACTTGATTGTCTCGCTAAGGGAATTGACGGAAGGGCACCGCCAGGTGTGGAACCTGCGGCTTAATTTGACTGAACACGCCAATACTGTAGAACAACTGACAAATCGAGAGCACTGCCGTTTGGGTCTAATAATGAACGTACGCTGGCATTAGACTCACGGATGAAAAGTCAGCTCTCAAACACCCAAATGAAAGAACGCTACGGAAATCGTGTTTAACTCCGCAGAAACCGCAGATTTCAAATACCTGGTCATTGACAAACAAAAGCCCTCAATAAATTCGTCTGACCAAATAGTGAACGGGTGCTGGAAATAGATCATCTGAAGACAGGTCAGTTTTACCCTACAAATGACAGGGCGTTGCTACGGAAAACCAGCTCAAATCGAGAGGAGCCGCAGACACTTTGGTTCACGTACCAGGCTGATAAGCCAAGGGCGCGAGGCTACCATGTGGGGGATTACGGCCGAACCCTTGTAAGCCGCAATCCCGCCCAAAATCTCAGCACCACTGCAATGAAAGGTTCTACATGCTCGGGACCTGGGGCTTGCGCCCCAGCCCTATCAGGTAGAGCCACAGTAAGAGGTCCTTGCCGCCCGCCATCAAAGCGGGCGGACAACTGCTTGATACTCACCCTATACGGCGATGGGGTGCGAAAAACACCAACCAAAGACTTAGTACCTGGTCGGGGTGTCGAAAACAGTAAAGCAGCCACCTCACTGTGAACTGTCAAGACTCAACCACTGACCATGAGAGTTGTCCGCACACCAGGCGAACAACATCTCTGTGACATTACCAGGCTTGTCCTCTGGCTGAATGCACTCCGGCTACGATATCTACCTCTGTACGTTATCAGCCATATAACTATAATACTGGACGCAGAAGAGATGCAGACCAGCGGACATTGCACACCTGCCCCACTGTGTCAACACCCTAGGTGGCGGGGAATGCTAGGCGTACCATCCCTGCATAGAAGCCAAGAAAATAAAGGGAAAAAGAGATACCCCACTCACATGCAAATGCTACGTTCCTGGCAGGACGTGACGATCCTGGGACACAGACACACTGGACTGCCTCTCTTCCGGGTAAACCAGTCCATCTCATATATCATCACATATCATCATTGCACCCTATAGACACGAGTAGTGAAGACTCGATAGTCTGGTAAGACAACTTCCATAAGAGAGAAAACTCTGATCGCAAACAACTGCTGCCTTGCAGATAGGCTGGGGACAGCCAAAGGCTAAAGAGGGCATCCCTACAGAAACGCCTGTTGAAATCGGATGCACGGGGCCGCAAGCCTATCAAAACAGTGCAACGTAAATCACAGTATGATGTACAACCTATTAGAAAAACGTATGGCGCTCATCCTGCGGAGTCCCGCCAGGCAGCGATAGTGCCGGGCCTCACGCCTCGAAGGGGCCCACCCTTGACTACTGGTGGTCACCCACCCATGTGTCGTGGAGTCAAGGCACATGGCTATGGGGCAACGTCTATTGGCCAAAACCTCAAGACCCTCAAAATACTACAGTGGAATGCGGAGGGAGTCATTAACAAAAAACTTTCCCTAACACACCACCTGCATGAAGGTAAGATTGACGTGGCATGTATCCAGGAAACGCACCTCAACAATAACCATAAATTCTCAATCAGAGGATACCAGACCTTCCGTCTAGATAGAGAAGGCCACAAAGGAGGGGTCCTGATACTGACCAGAAACAGCATACCGAGTAGCGCGGTACCTGTCAATCACACCGGACAAGCAGAAATTGTAGGAGTTGACATAATGGCCCAAGAGACGAAGCTCCGCATTTTCAATCTGTACGGACCACCAAACAGAGACCTATCGCTCTCGAGTATGGAGGTCAGAGACTCCAACTGCATAGTGGTTGGAGATTTCAACAGCCACTCGGAGAGATGGGGATACTCTGACACAGACAGCAGAGGTGACGAAGTGGAAGATTGGGAGATAGATGCAAATCTCTCCCTAATCAATAGGCCGGAGGATAGCCCTAGCTTCTATTCAAGAACATGGCATACCACCTCGACTCCAGATTTGGCCTTCTCCACACAGGACATACACTATAAAATAGACCGCCAGGTGCTAAACCAACTGGCAGGTAGCGACCACAGGCCGATCAGGCTAACCATTGACATGGAAGTAGGCCCACAGGAAACAAAACCGCTCCCACGTTGGAATTACAAACGAGCCGACTGGGACAGATTTGCAATCCTGACAGATGGGCTGTGTGAAACCATCAACACACGAAACACCAAAATGAAGCCCATGGTAGAGAGCCTAAGCAAGGCAATAATGCAAGCCGCCACTGAAACCATCCCAAGAGGAGCTAGGAAAAACTATAAGCCCTACTGGAATGATGAGTTACAGAAAGTGGAAGATGCAGTAACAAATGCGAGGAACATGGCAGAACGAGAAAAATCCGTGGAGGCAAACATCGCCCTCAAAGCCGCCGCGGCGAAGTACAAACACACTCTCAAGCAAACAGCAAGAGAAAGTTGGAAAAATAAAACGGAAAGTTTAAACCTGGACAAAGAAGGGAACAAGCTATGGAAGCTAGTCAGAGCCATGAACGACGAAACCCCGTCAAATAAACAAATTACTATCAAGCAAGGCGAGAACTTGATCACAGGTAAGAAAGCCGCAAACGCCTTTGTCGATCACTATGCCAGAGCAAACCACATCGAGGTCCCTGCAGATAAGCATACAGACATTAGCGAAGAGCTAAAGGGGCACGAAAACATAAATACGGCTCCTGAAGAGCACATGATGGCCAAACTAACAATGCGCGAAATGGAAGAGGCTATGAGAACACTAAAGAGAAGGAAATCTCCCGGAAAAGACGGGATAACAAACGAAATGCTGATGGGGCTGGGCCAAACAGCGAAGGAAAAACTACTATCAGTCCTGAACCAAAGCTGGAAAAGGGGTATTGTACCCCAGGCATGGAAAGATGCAATACTGGTACCAGTACCAAAAACAGGAAAGGACAAAACAGATCCGAATGGATACAGGCCCATAAGCCTACTGAGCTGTGTCGGCAAGCTGATGGAACGGATGATAAACACCAGACTGATGTGGCATCTGGAAGAAAAACGAATACTAATTCCACAGCAAGCCGGCTTTAGACAGCACAGATCCACTGAGGACCAGGTCATCCTCATAGCCCAGGAGATAGAAGATGCCTACCAGGCACAGAAACACACAGTAGCTGTTTGGGTGGATCTGGAAAAGGCATTTGACAAAGTCTGGAAGGATGGACTTAGAGTCAAGCTAAGAAGAAGTGATGTTTGTGGGAAGATGTACAAGTGGATCAACCACTACCTCAAACAAAGAACGGCCAGAGTCCAAGTACAAGGGCAGATGAGCAAAAAGGTGACACTCGAGCAGGGAGTACCCCAAGGGGGAGTACTGTCACCCACACTCTTCCTGGTATATATAAACGATATTACAGAGAATATACCAAGAAGAGTCCATAGCTCAATGTTTGCAGACGATCTGGCTATGTGGACCTCTGAAAAGAATCTCACCATAGCAAGAAATCGGATGCAAACGGCCCTAACATCGCTGGAAGAGTGGGCGAACTCATGGCTGGTCAAAATAAACGAGGAGAAAACCACGTGCACAATATTCTCGCTCTCATTAAAACCCCAAAGTACCAAATTAAGCCTAAATGGCAAAATCCTGCAGCCAAACGACAACCCAACCTATCTGGGAGTCACATTTGATCGGCGCATGACATGGAAAAGTCAGATTGAGAGAAACCGAATGAAAGCCAGAGAAAGAATGGCGATCATGAGGAAACTTGCTGGCACAAGCTGGGGAGCAGACGAAGGCATACTAAAGAAACTGTACACTGGAAGAGTGAGACCAGTTCTCGAGTATGGCATCGCGGCATGGACAACAGCAGCGAAGGCGAACTTCGATAAAGTTAACAAACTTCAAAACCAAGCCATGAGAATCATAACTGGTGGCATGAAGTCAACGCCAATTGTAGAACTTGAAAAGATTACAAAACTGCAATCCATGACCGACAGAAGAGACTGCAGAGCCCAGCTGCAGTCAGAGAAACTCCGAAGACTGACGGACCATCCAATGTACCAGAGGCTAAACAATTTGGGAACTGGGAAACTAAAGCGGAGAAACTTTGCAGAAATAGCCAAAGCAAAGATGCACGAAGATCCCATAAACGCACTAACAACACCAAAACCCATCACTACTGTACGAAAACCTACTTGGAGGCAGGATATATTTCCAGAGGTGGTAGAAAATATACCAGGTATTGCAAACAAAAACTGCCAGACCGAAAAAGAAAGGAGAGACACTACCTTAAGCTTCATAACGAAAAGCTACCCAAGCATGGACTGGACCCATGCATACACCGACGGTTCTGTAACAAACACTACACAGAACGGAGGGGCAGGAGCATTCCTGAACCTACCAAATGGCAGAAAAATAACACTGTCATTCGCTACTGGTAAGTACACGAGCAATTTCAGAGCAGAGGCAGAGGCACTGAGGGCGGCAGTGGAAGAAATGGTAACACACAGTGAAAATGAGAGCCATATAGTCCTGCTGACAGATGCTCTCGAAGTAGTCACAGCGCTAAAAAGCCAGAAAAACACTGAGCTTAATGACTTAAGAGCAGCACTCTGCAAACTGTGCCAACAGTCCGCACCAAAAAGGGTAGTGGTACAGTGGGTTCCGTCACACTGCAACATCCAAGGCAACGAGGAGGCAGACAGACTGGCAAAAGAAGGTGCAAGGCTACCACAAATAGATACCAGTATGACGTACGAAGAGTCAAAACGGCTTATCAAAGCCAGGTACATGTCCAAATGGGAAACCGAACATACTGGTTACACCAAAAACGATGCCTATTACCAGTTGAACCGAAGAGAGCAGGTCGTTGTCTTCAGACTTCGCACTGGCCACAACAGACTGAGGTACCACCTCTTCAACAAATTGAAGATAGGGTGTACCGACGAATGCCCGTGCGGTACTGGTAAAATGACCACTGAACATCTGCTGCAGAACTGCCCGACATACGAGGATCAGAGAGAGCAGATGTGGCCATTGCCAGTGGAACTGCAAGACAAGCTCTATGGTAGTGGCGAGAGTCTCAGGATGACCGCCGCTTTTTTCGAGAAAATAATGGTTACTGTCTGACTGTGTACGCAGAAGAAGAAGAAGAAGAACCACCAAAATGAAGCCCATGGTAGAGAGCCTAAGCAAGGCAATAATGCAAGCCGCCACTGAAACCATCCCAAGAGGAGCTAGGAAAAACTATAAACCCTACTGGAATGATGAGTTACAGAAAGTGGAAGATGCAGTAACAAATGCTAGGAACATGGCAGAACGAGAAAAATCCATGGAGGCAAACATCGCCCTCAAAGCCGCCGCGGCGAAGTACAAACACACTCTCAAGCAAACAGCAAAGTCTAAACCTGGACAAAGAAGGGAACAAGCTATGGAAGCTAGTCAGAGCCATGAATGACGAAACCCCGTCAAATAAACACATCACTATCAAGCAGGGCGAGAACTTGATCACAGGTAAGAAAGCCGCAAACGCCTTTGTCGATCACTATGCCAGAGCAAACCACATCGAGGTACCTGCAGATAAGCATACAGACATTAGCGAAGAGCTAAAGGGACACGAAAACATAAATACGGCTCCTGAAGAGCACATGATGGCCAAACTAACAATGCGCGAAATGGAAGAGGCCATGGGAACACTAAAGAAAAGGAAATCTCCCGGAAAAGACGGGATAACAAACGAAATGCTGATGGGGCTGGGCCAAACAGCGAAGAAGAAACTGCTATCGGTCCTAAACCAAAGCTGGAAAAGGGGAATTGTACCACAGGCATGGAAAGATGCAATACTGGTACCAGTACCAAAAACAGGAAAGGACAAAACAGATCCAAATGGATACAGGCCCATAAGCCTACTGAGCTGTGTCGGCAAGCTGATGGAACGGATGATAAACACCAGACTGATGTGGCATCTGGAAGAAAAACGAATACTAATTCCACAGCAAGCCGGCTTTAGACAGCACAGATCCACTGAGGACCAGGTCATCCTCATAGCCCAGGAGATAGAAGATGCCTACCAGGCACAGAAACACACAGTAGCTGTTTGGGTGGATCTGGAAAAGGCATTTGACAAAGTCTGGAAGGATGGACTTAGAGTCAAGCTAAGAAGAAGTGATGTCTGTGGGAAGATGTACAAGTGGATCAACCACTACCTCAAACAAAGAACGGCCAGAGTCCAAGTACAAGGGCAGATGAGCAAAAAGGTTACACTCGAGCAGGGAGTACCCCAAGGGGGAGTATTGTCACCCACACTCTTCCTGGTATATATAAACGATATTACAGAGAATATACCAAGAAGAGTCCATAGCTCAATGTTTGCAGACGATCTGGCTATGTGGACCTCTGAAAAGAATCTCACCATAGCAAGAAATCGGATGCAGACGGCCCTAACATCGCTGGAAGAGTGGGCGAATTCATGGCTGGTCCAAAATAAACGAGGAGAAAACCACGTGCACAATATTCTCGCTCTCATTAAAACCCCAAAGTACCAAATTAAGTCTAAATGGCAAAATCATGCAGCCAAACGACAACCCAACCTATCTGGGAGTCACATTTGATCGGCGCATGACATGGAAAAGTCAGATTGAGAGAAACCGAATGAAAGCCAGAGAAAGAATGGCGATCATGAGGAAACTTGCTGGCACAAGCTGGGGAGCAGAAGAAGGCATACTAAAGAAACTGTACACTGGAAGAGTGAGACCAGTTCTCGAGTATGGCATTGCGGCATGGTCAACAGCAGCGAAGGCGAACTTCGATAAAGTTAACAAACTTCAAAACCAAGCCATGAGAATTATAACAGGTGGCATGAAGTCAACGCCAATTGTAGAACTTGAAAAGATTACAAAACTGCAATCCATGACCGATAGAAGAGACTGCAGAGCCCAGCTGCAGTCAGAGAAACTCCGAAGACTGACGGACCATCCAATGTACCAGAGACTAAACAATTTGGGAAATGGGAAACTAAAGCGGAGAAACTTTGCAGAAATAGCCAAAGCAAAGATGCACGAAGATCCCATAAACGCACTAACAACACCAAAACCCATCACTATTGTGCGAAAACCTACTTGGAGGCAGGATATATTTCCAGAGGTGGTAGAAAATATACCAGGTATTGCAAACAAAAACTGCCAGACTGAAAAAGAAAGGAGAGACACTACCCTAAGCTTCATAACGAAAAGCTACCCAAGCATGGACTGGACCCATGCATACACCGACAGATCTGTAACAAACACTACACAGAACGGAGGGGCAGGAGCATTCCTGAACCTACCAAATGGCAGAAAAATAACACTGTCATTCGCTACTGGTAAGTACACAAGCAATTTCAGAGCGGAGGCAGAGGCACTGAGGGCGGCAGTGGAAGAAATGGTAACACACAGTGAAAATGAGAGCCATATAGTCCTGCTGACAGATGCTCTCGCCGTAGTCACAGCGCTAAAAAGCCAGAAAAACACTGAGCTTAATGACTTAAGAGCAGCAATCTGCAAACTGTGCCAGCAGTCCGCACCAAAAAGGGTAGTGGTACAGTGGGTTCCGTCACACTGCAACATCCAAGGCAACGAGGAGGCAGACAGACTGGCAAAAGAAGGTGCAAGGCTACCACAAACAGATACCAGTATGACGTACGAAGAGTCAAAACGGCTTATCAAAGCCAGATACATGACCAAATGGGAAACCGAACACACTGGTTACACCAAAAACGATGCCTATTACCAGTTGAACCGAAGAGAGCAGGTCGTTGTCTTCAGACTTCGCACTGGCCACAACAGACTGAGGTACCACCTATTCAACAAATTGAAGATAGGGTGTACCGACGAATGCCCGTGCGGTACTGGTAAAATGACCACTGAACATCTGCTGCAGAACTGCCCGACATACGAGGATCAGAGAGAGCAGATGTGGCCATTGCCAGTGGAACTGCAAGACAAGCTCTATGGCAGTGTCGACAGCCTCAGGATGACCGCCGCTTTTTTCGAAAAAATAATGGTTACTGTCTGACTGCGTACGCAGAAGAAGAAGAAGAAGGAAGGCATGATCACTAAAAAGAGAAACATGGGCGACTGAGAAGACAATAGATTCAAGACATCAAGGAGACGCTGGATTTGATCTTGGTGCAGGTCGAAAGACTGGCTCATGAGAACGACGTTCTGCAAAGGACATGCTACATGATGATGATGATATATATATATATATATATATATATATATATATATATATATATATATATATATATATATATATACACCATTTTGAAAACTAGATAATCTTAAACTAATGGCATGTAGAAACATTATCCTCGGCGTCAGTTCGGTCGATGTGCGATATGCGAGGAAGCCAATAATATTCAACATGTGTCCAAATATGTTGCAGTGTACATGCATATGACCACCAAAACGTTGTTCTATGTGTCCTTCTGTTGTCCGGCATGCGTACTTCATGCACAGCTCTCACAACATCACGAAACTAAGTTTAATGTCGAATTTCTTCGTTCCGGGTCTCATCCCGTATCAACAATTTTAGTACGCGCAGCTGTATTGCTCTTTGAGTGACTCCGAGCTTCTCAGTGTCTGTTTGGGGCAAGTTCCACACTTCGCATTTGTATATCATTGCTGCAATGGTCATGCCATCGAACCTGTGGTGTCTTTCCTTTCTTTGCGTATTGGCTTAATAGAGTTAAAGGAAAGCCAAGCTGCTTTTTATTATCTACAGATTTAGTAATCGATTTTTGTGGTTGAGATTTATCTCTTGGCCTAGGTATATAGATGATTTGGGATCCTCGATGATTTCCTCTCCTAGCTTGATGTCCTGCTTTTGGAAGTATGCGTTTCTGAGGCATTGTATTTTACTTCCTTTTATCTTCAGACCAGCAGCTATGCTGACCCCATTTAGGTCGTTCAAGGATTGTTGGACTACCGCAATGTTATGACTGATGAGCACGATGTCATATGCAAATCGCAAATGGGTGAACCACTCGTCATCTATATGTGCACCTCTGTTGATCCTATGTCATTGTTTGAAAATCTCTCCGAGAGGCCCTGTAAATAGCTTTAGGGAGATGGTGTCGCCCTGTCGACCTCCTCAGCAAATTGGTTGTCTTTGTTACAAACAGCGACGGCTCGACGAACGATGAGAAGTTATGTCCCGTGTTCTGTCGATTTATAGTATTTTGTTCGCACCACCCCCGGGTCTAGCGAGTCGCACGGACTAAATCGACCTTTGTCGCCAACGGTAGCCAACTAAACCAGTCTTGCTGACATACCATCCCATACAAAGGACGTTGTCCCACAATTGTCAACCAAGTCAAATTTCAGTGCGCGTTGACATGTAGTGTATAATTTATATTGCAGTTTATGCAGACATATTATGTGTATTGGATGAAAAGTCCAACATGACAGAGTTTTCTGCAGCATGCAGTAACTTGGGTCTCACTATAAACACTAGGAAAACGGAGATATTATTTCAGCCTGCCTCAAGTGAGCTGTACATAGAACCAAACAATTTCAGCCTGCCTGAAGTGGGCCGTACATCGAACCAAACAATTTCAGCCTGCCTCAAGTGGGCCGAACATCGAACCAAACAATTTCAGCCTGCCTCAAGTGGGTCGTACATCAAACAAAACAATTTCAGCCTGCCTCAAGTGAGCCGTACATAGAACCAAACATTACTGTGCAGAACCAACGTCTTCAGGCAGTCGCTATTTTCATCTACGTAGGCAGTTCCTCACTTAAGATCGAATATTGGCAGTGACGTAAATAACATATTTGCTAATGCGAGCTCTGCTTTTGGAGTTTCCAAGAAAACGTCTGTAATCGATAAGGCATCAGTGTTGCCAACAAGGCAAAAGTGTATTGTGTTGTGGTATTTTACACTCTGCTGTTAGCCTGTGAGACAAACGTGGACAGTATAGCAGACATACCCGACAGCTCAATCGTTTTCACTTGAGCTGTCTGCGCAGGATCAGATGAGAGAACAAAGTGCATAGCTCTGAAATTCTTAGCAATATTAACATCTTGCGCATCCATACACTTCTGAAATTGGCTCAGCTACAATTGACGGGTTATGTAGCTCGCATGCCCTATAAACGCATCCCCTAGCAGTTGTAATACGGTAAGCTCAAAGCTGGCAGACGCTCACCAGGACGGCAGAAGAAATGCTACAGCGACTCATTGAAAATATCTCTGTAATGCTTCAATATTGATGTCACATCCTCAGAGATAATTGCACAAAAAGTACCACATGGCAAGCTAGAATCACCACAGGTGCTCAGAAAGTGTTGAGTGCAGCCATCGTCAAGGATCAGCGAGAGTAAACTGCCCGAAACAACAATACTCACAACGATTCCACAGCAGGCTCCCCGCACGTGTGCTCTGAATGTGGCAGGGTGTACCGTTCCAGGATTCGTCTGTGCAGCCATCAGAGAAAATATATTTCGCAGCAATAGTCTGATACTGTAGCCATCTTTGCTTGCGATAAGCAACTATTATTATTATTAGTGGATGAAATATGTTTATTTAATATTAGAACGTCTACATTCAAATATGCTCTATAAGATGCACAAATTGTATTTGTCCTTAGTTCTCAGCATGATCGGTATTTGTTCTTAGTTCTCGGCGTGAACAGTATTGTCCTTAGTTCTCGCTGTGATCGGTATTTGTCCTTAGTTCTCAGCGTCATCGGTATTTGTCCTTAGTTCTCAGCGTGATCAGTATTAACAATCAAATGCAATATCAGGTATGGGTATATTCAACACGTTTGGCTAGATAGTCTAACAACAGAGGACATCCTGCATCGCCAGACATAGGTGTTGACATAGAGTTGACAACCCTGCCAGAAATCATATTTTGAAATAGAAACAGAGACGTTTAGACTAACATTCGCCCACGATGGGCTTCCAAAGTTAAAGTTGGTATGCTTATAATTGATGATAATTTTAGCGGAATTTGAACAGACTAAGGCACTGCACGAAGGAAAGCAACACACTGGGTGAAGTGAATGGAATTTATTTACCCCCTTCCAGATGACCTAGAGACAGCATGGGCAGTCATAAAGAAAGCCACATGCTAGGCCGCCAGACTAATCACTGGCCCAAGGACCTTACGCGTCAGCAATGGATCTCCGAAACCTTGTATGACATTATACTCTAGAAGAAAGCCAGGCTTCGCAATGACCATGTCGAACGACAACGGCTGAAAGGCCAATTCTGCACGGCGGCCAGGGCAGACAAGGGAGGTTCTCTCAACGAAATCGCTGAAGAAGTCGAGGCTGGTCTCAGATCTCATGTTTCAGTCCGCCTATATGGCTATCAGGCTCACCTGCCTTTGAGGCAAGCAGAGCGAGAAATAAAGCGTGGAAATTATCAATAAGTTCCACGGTTCACTGTGCTCGTCATACGAATAGGTAGCAAAAAAGTAGAAAGAGCACTAACCGTATGCTCTTAACCACCCATCGACAACGATATGAGCTGATCTGTCTGCTGAATTTCTGGATTCTTCCCTTGATACAGAAACGAACACCGATGCCCTAGATGTAGCTAACGCCCCTGCTGCTATTCGGAAACTCAGAGATGGACGAGCGGCAGGCCTGGATTACATCCCGTCGAAGCTGCTGATATACGCCATTGACCAGATTAGCTCTGCCCTCCATCACTTATTTCTGCAAGTATGGAGGACGGGACACTTCTCGGCCGACTGGCACGATTGTCTCGTGTACATAGACAAGGAGAGTCGCACAGACTGCAGTAATTACATGCCTATAACACTATTTTAGTTTCCAGGGAAGGTGTTTGCTAGACTCAAACTTTTCTTGAGCACAAAACGTCGCCCACAACAGTATGGCTTCTTCAACCTACCATATCCTTACTCTTCGTCACCTTGATATCATCCGATGGGTGCAGCGGTCCCGAAATGTCAAGGCACACATGACCTCTAACGTGTGTGGAAAAACGGCAAGATTTCCATTGAAACAAAAATCCGCATCTGCCAGTCCTGTTTAGTCCGAGTCCTGCTTTACGACTCAGAAACCTAGACATAACTGAAACATGTCATGTCTAGATTAGAGGTCTTCCATATGCGCAACCAGCGGCGTATCCTGGGCATCCGACGGCATGACTACATCTGAAACGTCGAGGTCTCTGCTAAAACAGGCCTCCACCCGATCTTTAAAATACTTGACCGCCACATATGATATCCATTCTTTGTTTTTTTAATGCTCTTTAACGATTTATTTGCTTCATTCTTACTGATTTTAAGACGTTCCCATTTAGCGTTTTTACTCCTCTCTGTGTTTCCTTCATTGTATATCTTCTGATTATAAGTTTTCATAACACGAGTGGTCCGCCGGACAAGAATAATGCCACTATCCCAGAGACAGGTATCTGGTAAGAGGCGATTAACTGTGTGACATGGAACCAGCCATGGTTAGGTGTTTTGTTTAGTGCAGCAAAGATTGCGCCTAACAGGCTGATGAATTTACTTTTCTCTAGTGTTTGAGTCTATTAATATGGATTCGCACATCGTTGAATCACCCTTCGAGCCACTTGTCCAAACGAAACGAAGAAATAAGCTGCTCGAGCCTAGCCCGCTAATCAGGAAATAATTTTCTAGGCTACATCCAGAGCATACCAGCGCTGGGACGTGCACCGAGGCATCCACCACCATAGAAGTTCAGGTCGACTAAGAACTAAGAGCTAATACGTTTTCATACTCGTTCTTTGCTGTCACTAGGTACATTTGCCAAACATTTTTCTGCTTTAGCGCTAATTTGTCTCAATTAAGTGTCTTTATTCCTTTGCTTTCCATGATTTTGAGTTTTATATGCACTTTTAAACAAACTGGATTGTGGTCTAGTTGATGTCTGCTCCTGGGTATTTCTTGGCGTTCTTGACATTATTTCCTAACCTGTTTCTGATCATAATAAAATCAATCTGATTCCTTGTCCTTTCAACTGGGCTTTTCAATGTATATAGTTTTCTAATATGGTTTTTAAAAAAGTGTTACAAATACTAAGTGTGTTTTCCTTGAAGAATTGGATCAATCTTTCTCTTCTTTCCTTTTGTTCCAATTCCATATTTCCAACACTGTTTTTATATTCAATTTTTCCAACTTTAGCATTCATGTCGCCCAATTAGTAAATATGTTGATGAAACTGTATTGAGTAGCTGTATCATGTCTTCATAACACCTTTCTCTAAAATTATTTTAGCTAGCATCTGTGGTTGGAACATACGTTTGTTGAACGGACATACCAAATGGTCTTGCGCTGATTTTCTAAAGCATTATTCTATCGTTATGTGTCCAGTATCCACACGTGTATTTTTCTAGTTATTTCTTCAGCAGTGTATCCACTCCTCTTACATGCTGTTCGCCTTTTGAATGTATGCAAATATATTTATCTTGCTGTGTGTACCTAGTAGTATCTTCCCAATTTGTTTCTGCCATGCCCAGTATATCTTTATCCATAGCCCCTGAATATATTATGATAGTGCCTGCATCTTGAGTTACCTCCAGTCATCTTAACTTATGTCTTGCCACTGGTCGAGTGAGGTCGATGACCAGCTCAGTTTCTTGCTCACTACAATCCAAATACAGCGCAAGTTCCATCATCCAGACACACCCAACTGCTGATGTCGCCAGTCCTTTCTTCCTGGTATTCAGATTGTCTGAGACCTGTGGCTATATTGCCAACTTCGGGTTTAAAGATTATGAGATCCTTAGCTCATCCACGGTAACCGACCACCTTACATTTAAGTGCCCTGGATGCTCCCCACGTGTGCCAAACACTTTACTGTGTCACCCCTTGAGCCGTTGATCTATATAAGTTCTTCCGAATCTCGAGCTGTTACAGACTTTGTCATCGTGGATGGACATTCCCTCAAACAGAACCAGATAATCAGATGTAAAACTTTAGCTCATTATATTTCACTCCACTGAAATGGTAGACCAATTTGACAATAATTCTCCCACGAAAATGTATACTGCAAGAAACGCGCCGTGCGTCTCACAAATACGTCACAACAACAGTTCACCAAATTTAATTAAAAACCATCATTATCATCACGTAGCAGAACGTAGCTCCCACAACAGAAAATGTTTAAGACTTTCGATCTTTTGCCAGTACTGACACCTCTGGCGCACTTTATTTGAATGACATGGATGTCTCGCCATCTTATCTTTGAGTTTTCTTATTTGTAGCTGTCCAGTTTTTCTTGGCAATTTACGTACAGTAGCTTGCTATTGTGTGACAGTTCCAGCTGGAACATGGTTGTTTAGGGCAGGGGAGATTGGGATGGCGACTCTAAGAATAAAGGTTACCTGAATGCGTGCCAAGGTCAATCACGGTCTGGACACCAGGTTGACAAAGGAAACTAGGGGTTTATGTGGAAACTTTTGTCTGGTACATGGGTGGGTGTTCGGAGATGAGGTGGTGGTTCGGAGCTGACCACTCTGGCATTCGAAATTATCGTAGATGGGGGGTGGTGACAGTTTGATGCTGCACTACCGGCTACGACATTTAGAGTGACAGCGATTCTTAGACAGTCCTCAAATAACAGTTATTTGGGGCTAGTTCCAAATTAGACTGATGGCTGGGGACGGCGTGGCCTAATGGATAAGTGGCACGGCTCACAACCAGAAGGTGCTGGGTTCGATCCCTAACACAGCACCGGCCGTTACCTCGGGAAAGCAAACCCTTAGAAAATGCAGGAGGAAGCAGACCCCTGCGTAAAATGCATGCTAAAATCGGATGCACTGGGCCGACAGGCGCAAAATAAAAACCACAGTTCAACGCACACCGCCTTGGGGATTTGAGAAATAAGGAAAATGCAACAAAAAAAAAACAAAAACAAAAAAAAATATGGCTATGTCAGACAAGCAACAGAAGACCATTGGACATCCATGTTGTTGCTTGAGACTATAAAAATACTCTGCAAAGATGAACTCAGACGACTGACTAGAGACTGGCTAGCAGACTGACTGAAGGGCTGTCAGGAGTCTGAGAGTGTGTTAGTTTGCAGGGTGACTGTGCCTTCATACATCTCGAGTTTTGGCCAGTCGCTCAATTAGTGCTTATATTGGACACCCTGTGAACAATAAGAAATCTGAATGTGTGTCGTATGTGTAGGACCTTGTGAACGATGTATGTTCTAAACGCTTACACAAGTGTACTGACCGCCTAAGGACGAGATTTGAATGTATTTTGAATGTGCAGGACACTTTGTGAACAATGTGTATTCTGATTATGTGTGAGCGTACAGATTCGCGTGAATACGTGAAGTGAGCTAAGTATTTGTAGATGCACACGTCGCCTGATTGAACGTGATGTAATGACATATGAATGCACAGATCGTCTGATCATCCGTGAATCGATTTTATGTGAATGTACAGATCACCTGTTTGAAAGTGATCTGATTATACGGGAATGCACAGAACGACTGAGTACGTAATCCGAACGTAAGGACGAGTGTGTGATTCTGTGTTGAGTGTGCAGATAGGGGAGTGAAGCGGCAAGAATCTCGGTTTTGTATCTTGGAGGAAACATCAAAAGTTAGTGCTTAAAACCTCCTCTTGTAGTTTAATTATATATTATGATTATTTAGTTTAGATGTACTTTGTTTTTTTTGGTTGATATTCATGTAATTAAATCATATCATTTTGTTTTACGGCCAGGATAGTGTTTACTGTGTTATTTACTGTTTGAAGTCGTGTCATGGTGTAGATAAATGTTGGAACTCTTAAGATAAGTAAACTACTCATCTAATCCTAGACTCTACCACACATTAATTTTGGTCCGAGTGAATAGGACATCTTTGATATGATAAGTACTACGCAATTCTAAATGGCTTACTCTACAACACATTAATGTTGGCCCGAGTGACCATATATTTGATAGGATAAATGCTACGCAACTCTAAACGCCTTACTCTACCACACATTAATTGTGGCACCGTGACTTGGGATATTTATAATCTTCTCTACCACTATTGCTTTCTGTCCGGTTCTGGCAGCCGTTTCCCATCTGTATCCCTGGTGCGCTCAAGGCCCGATACCAGGCTGGTCCAGCTCTTGCCGTCTGAGCCGTTGTCAATTATGGTGATCATTCGTCTATTCCGCCAGCGGCTATGTGTGCTGTAGGGGAGGAGGGTCCTCCCCGTAATCTCACGTTTAGACGGCCAGTCAAAGCCTTTGCTCCAGGGGTGGCGCTGCCGCACGCTAGCGATCTCGAGGAGCCGTAGGTGAGTTAGGCAGGATTGCAGGAATCAAATAGTATCTAGACCAACCTGTGCTACTAGGAAGTGACTGCCTCTCACAGTTAGGTACTATCCCTCCACTCCTGGAATAACCCCAAAATGAAGAAAAAAATGTGAAACACGATGAAAGAAAACACAAACGTCATTGAAGGGCATACCAGAAAAACTTCCAGAAATATCGTATAGGAATCACCACGTCAAATATGAACACATATCCTCTTTCGTAAACATGGATTTCCGCAAAGAGAACCCCATAACGAATAACCTTACGCTTTCTTGGCTACCAACCAAGTATATAACACGTATTTAATGTATATAGAGCTGAACACATCCTCAAGACAGATTTAGCCCTACATGAATTGGATGAAGAAAAACATCTCAGCTACTCGTCTATAAATACAGTCTCAACAATATAGATTGCAGAATTTGACTTGGAAAGGTGAACGTAATCAATACATAATATGGATACATAAAATAATATAGTAATGAAAGACGTCAAGCCACTCGTGAATAAATCCATAGTGCAGGACAATGAAAGGTCAGTGCAATACAAACCGAAACAATATTTACGTTCATTGACACACATTATTTGATTGAGAAAAAATCTGATATCTCAACGGAGTAAGAGTGAACCATTAAAAAGATACGTGGCCGTAGATCAATATTAAAGATATAATAATATAATGGCGACCGAATATGATGAAGTATTTTAAAAAATTAAATTATGTAATTAACATAATTAATAGATTGTTGGTGGTTGCACCGCGCGGGATATATATGGATGAGGAGTAGAGGTCAAAGTATATGGATGCTGATTATTCCGATAGCTCCTGCTTGTTTCCCCTCTTGTTTTTATTTTTGTTGCCAGCGTTTTTTGCTTGATCCCCTTTTATTGTCAGATTCATTCTTTTTGAGGAACACTAAGCGATCAATTGTTAAGTCCTCATTTAACATGCGGCCTTCTTTTATTTCAATATATTTTCCAAATCTATTTATAATGACTCTACTATGGCCTATTGTGAAGAATGGATATTATCTCTTATATTACAGTATATTTCATTGCCAGGAAAGAAGATTTACACGTGCCTCTGAGGGCTGTTGTTGTTCAATGTCCACAACGAGTAAGATTACATGTTTGAACCACCGGAAAATGACGATAAGTAGCGGGTTGCAGTAGTTTTCATCACATCCAGAGCGGGCTGATGAAGGTGGACCGGGATCCCCCAGACGGTTGTGCTGTGCTTGGCTTTATCTACGCGTCGCTCAATACTAAAGGGATCAGGTAAATCTATCACCTCGTTAGTCTGACTGCCACAAAACTGTTTCAAAGGAGAACTTAGAATAAGTGAAATGGGGTTCTTGGCCAATTTATTTTGCCCGACCCTAACTAATATGTCTGATCAGTATGTTTTGCCTGACCCTAACTAACATGTCTGATCAGTATGTTTTGCCTGACCCTAACTAACATGTCTGATGAGTATGTTTTGTCTGACCCTAACATGTCTGATGAGTATGTTTTGCCTGACCTTAACTAACATGTCTGATTAGTATGTTTTGCCTGACCAGACGTTAGTCTCCTCCCACACACGTTAGTATTTTCCCAGAAAATCACCTCAATTTAAGCACGTTTAACTGTCCGCAGTTCCCTTCTCATACATGATGTGATGTTGTTGTAATGTTTGTCTTGCTTCTCCAAACCAGGACTTCCTCTCACTCTGTTAAAGAAATCCCATCCAGTCCTCTCATCACAAAACACAGATCAAATGGTATTTAAGACCACGCCGTCATTTAATGTAACATCTCTTGATACTGTTAAGCCTGACGTTCCGCTTTCCTATTGCACAACTCTTTGTATATCTCAGCTGTTGTTGTTGTTGTTTTTACTGGTCCAGCCGCTATCGGGCTCTCGCCCTTCGACCCAATGCCATGTAATGGTATCTGCACGCGTATATCAACTGCCATTCTTGCTCTTATGTATGTGAGCATTTACTCACGATTCGTCCTAATATGCTATGTCGTAGTCTTCCATCCTGCGCTCACCAATCTGCCTAAGGTATTGGCATCGTGCGACAATAAGGTGCGGGTTTTAACAAACTATGTTCCTACCACAAACAGATTCCTAAAAGTGAAATCGCTGCACCTAACAACTCTCCATAAAGCAATTTTTGAATTTCAATTTAGCTTAGGAAGTGTAATGAGTTAATTTTCCCTAAACACTTTCACAATCTCACGTCCAATATCCCCTTTGTCGAAATCATCGGTTTTCCTCTTCCTGCCTTGTTTGATTGTATTATTTACAAATTTGAAGTCATGTTTTATTCAACAGGGAACGATACGATATTCTACCTTTCCCTAACGCATGTTGTGTTATCTTCCTCTGATCGTGCATGTCTAATTATAAACGTTCCCTTCTGGTTTCTCTGCAGAAGTAACTATACAATAGTTAAGTCACTTTCTGCGTCGCCATGAATTTGAACTTAATACTCATTACTAAACTGATAAGAAAGTAGTTCGTTCAACCTCTCCTAACGGAAAACAAATGACGTGTAGATATACCACATACACGAGTGAAACAAAGAGTGGGAACGACTCGCTACAGTTGTTTTTGACGACATTCCCGATTGTTCCCTGGAAATAACTTACCTTTTGGAGACGATAGTAAACATTGAACGGAAATTAGAATATATTACAGTAAAACTTGGATAGATATACCAAATCAAGATCAAAGTTATTTTACTAATACCAAATAATTAATAGCTTACAGGAGAACAATTTTAGATTGGCAGAAAATAGTTTCTAAAGGTTGTGACCTTTGCAAGTATTAATACCCACACAAAAGTTCACTTCATTCTGTCTAGGGGATTATTTAATATAAATCGCTAAAGTTATTCAGCAATTTTTTATTAAATGTAGCAGCATGAATCATATTCACCTTGTACCATGTCCCAGTATTTGTATGCGTTGTGATGATCAGTTCCCATTATGGTGATTTATATGAGAGTAGGTTATGGTTATTTCTGTGAGAATGTTTTATGGTGATTTTTGTGAGAGTTTGTTATGGTGATTTATGTGAGAGTAGATTATGGTGATTTCTGTGACAGTAGGTTATGGTCATTTCTGTGAAAATGTGTTTTGGTGACTTCTGTGAGAGTTTGTTATGGTGAATTATGTGAGAATTTGTTATTGTTATTTCTCTAAAAATTTGTAACAGTTGGTTCTGTGATAGATTGTTATGATGATTTCTTGGAGAGAGAGAGAGAGAGAGAGAGAGAGAGAGAGATAGATAGATAGATATATAGATAGATAGATAGATAGATAGATAGATAGATAGATAGATAGATAGATAGATAGATACATAGAGCGAGAGCGAGGAAGAAAGAGAGAGAAAGGTAAAAAATTAGTGTGATTTATGCAAGAGTATATTGTTTTGTTTGTGTGAAAGTTTGCTATGGTGATTTATTGTTAGTTTATTATGGACAACAGCAGTAAAGATGGCGCATAACATGCCGCGGGTCTAACTTTGCTCTCTTATTTTATGGATGCTGCCAGACCACGGATTTGACTGGGATTAATACCAGTTGACGACTTCCATTTGTGCCAACGGAAAGATTTTACGGTTTTCCATCTGGATTAATTTGTTTGTTCATTCTGTAATGTTTTCTGCTCAAATTATCCTGGCAAGGTCATCGAATTAAAAAAAAAAAGTATTTCGTCTGCCATTTGTCGTGTTTCCATCGTCCAGTGCACACAGCTGAACTTCACAAGATTGGTGTCTTTCTCCATATTTTCTGACGACACATGGGCCAAAAATATACTAACACATTGTCTGAGAGAGATTGGGCCCTGCCTGGTTAACAACATGCACAATACACATTGCTCACACGCATAGTGAGCCTTTAATTCTCGTAGCCTTTCAAAGGTAGTGCAGTACTCTGCTCTCTTCAACGAGTTCACAGGAACCTCAGGTAACACACTTACCATGAAACCCAAAGATGTCAGGGCTTTATCCACGTATATTGGAAGTTCACTGAGAATTGAAACAGGTGAGAGACAAAAGTAAGTAAAGGATTATACCAATGCATTACAAACAGCAGCATTTATCTTATAACGTCATGAAATAGCCAATAACCGGTGACAAGATCCTTAAAACGATCGTTTTGACATGATAGCTGAGCAGGCCTAACAAACTGCTTCGTAAAAACGGCTCACTGTCCAAATGCAGAACGGCTTCGGGAGTTCACCCTTAGGAAAACAAATCAGGAGCCGGTATCCCTAAGGCAGTCTAGTAGCTGAATCGATATTCTGGCTGAATTCAAGTTATTGAAGCCGTTCCCCTGAATCCATTAGCTGCATAGAGAGTTGGACGGATAGAGTGGAGATCTGCTGCACGGACAGCAGTCTGTTCTCCATAGAAAGATGATCAATCTTCCGACCTGGAGAGGCCTTCTAATTTGCTCCCGTGGTGTCGACACAAGACGAGCATCAATAGTTAAAATCGGATGGAATATCCGGACTATGCTGACTATGAAATTCCGATTACCTACCTGATACAAGTGATGGAAAAAAGCTTAATTAATCATGAATTAAAAAGACGATGTGGACATTGCTGGACTTCAAGAAACTCGATAAGCCGGTTCATGATAAATGAGTCACAAAGACTAAATATTTTACCTGCAAAGAAAAGACCCCAACGAAAAGAAAATGTATGGTGTAGGCTTTGCTGGGGAAAGGTTTCTAGTACACATGGTTAGATCAGGCAAAAAGGGTTCAGAGCACATGCTTACACTTCGTCTCCATGCCACATATGGTCCCATCACCCTTGTCTAGACCTGAAGCCAAAGGCGAGTTCTACGAGAATGTATCAGCAGTTATTAGAAGTGTGCATGGTAAAGAACAGCTTATTCTACTAGTTGACTTCAGTGTAAGCGTCGGCACTGATCACTATTCATGGCTTTTCATGTTTTGACAATTTTGAAAATAAATGAAAAGGACCGAAGTCTCTGAGAGTTATGTGTTTATCATAAACTCTATGTGATCAACTCCTATTTCCAGACAAAACCTCAAAATGTGGAATCGGGGATATACTCACGATCAAAGCACTGGCATGAATTGAATCTAATTCTTGTCAGAAGATTTCTCATCAAGTATGTGCTTCTTATGCTTTCTTATTATAGTGCAGACTGCGACACCCAGTTGTTGTGCAAATTAGTTCATTTGAAACATCCAGACTGCATGGAAAACAGGGAACATCAGACAAATGTACGATGAAATAAAGAAAGCTATTGGTCTTGTGAGTTTGAAAACTTCCTCGCTCAAATCCATTACTGACGAGAACATAACAGATACAGGAAACTAGTTGACGCGATGGGTCGAGAACTATTCTGAGCTCTGCTATTGGGACAAAATAGGTATTCTCAAAGTCGTTGGCATTGTGAAAAGCTATTCGAGTCTGGTGAGCTGAACGTCGAGCCGTCATCATACTGCGATTTACGTTGCACTGTTTCGTTAGGCTTGTGGCCCCGTGCATCCGATTTCAACAGGCGTTTCTGTAGGGATGCCCTCCTTAGCCTTTGGCTGTCCCCAGCCTATCTGCAAGGCAGCAGTTGTTTGTGATCAGAGTTATCTCTCTTATGGAAGTTGTCTTACCAGACTAACGAGTCTTCACTACTCGTGTCTATAGGGTGCGGTGATGATATATGAGATGATATATGAAATATGATATGGACTGGTTTATCCGGAAGAGAGGCAGTCCAGTGTGTCTGTATCCCAGGCTCGTCACGTCCTTCCAGGAACGTAGCATTTGCATGTGAGTGGGGTATCTCTTTGCTCCCTTTATTTTCTTTGCTTCTATGCAGGGATGGTACGCCTGGCATTCCCCGCCACCTGGGATGTTGACACAGTGGGGCAGGTGTGCAATGTCCGCTAGTCTGCATCTCTTCTGCGTCCATTGGTATGGCTGATAGCGTACAGAGGTAGAGATCGAAGCAGAAGTGCATTTAACCAAGGGACAGGCCTGGTAATGTCACGGAGATGTTGTTCGCCTAGTTGGCGGACATATCTCGTGGTCAAGGAATGAGTCTCGACAGTTCACAGTGAGGTGGCTGCTCTACTGTTTTCGACACCCCGACCAAGAAGTCTTATGTTGGTGGTTTCGCACCCATCGCCGTATAGGGTGATTATCGAGCAGCTATCCGCCCGCTTTGATCGGCGGATGGAAGAGACCTCTTTTTGTGGCTCGACCTGGTAGGATTTAGGCGCGATCCCCAGGTCCCGACCATATCGAAGCCTCCCATTGCAGTGGTGCTGAGATTTTGGGTGGGATTCCGGCTTGCAGGCGTCCGGCCGTAATCCCTCACATGGTATTGGCTTATCAGCCTGGGACGGGAACCAAATGTCTGCGGATCCTCTCGAGTTGAGCAGGATTTCCGTAGCAACGCCCTGTCATTTGTAGGGTAAAACTGACCTGTCTTCCGATGGTCTATTTCCAGCACCCGTTCACTATTTGGCCAGGACGAATTAATCGAGGGCTTTTGTTTGTCAGTGGCCAGGTATCTGGAACCTGCGGTTTCTGCGGAGTTAAGACACGATTTCCGTAGCGTTCCTTCATTAGAAGGTTAGAGAGCTAACCTGTCTTCCGTGGGTCTAATATCAGCACACGTTCACTATTAGACCCAACGAAAGTGCTCTCGATTTGTCAGTCGTTCTACAGTATTTGAGTGTTGAGTCAAATTAAGCCGCAGGTTCCACTCCTGGTGGTGCCCTTCCGTCAATTCCTTTGAAGAACACTGGATGCAAGACAGTCAAGCAGCCGAGAGAACAGCCCCAGATTTTCGAGGGTCTAAATCCAGCACCCGTTCCATATTAGACCCAACGAAAGTGCTCTCGGCGTGTCAATAATTTCAGTGTTTTGCCGTATTGAGTCAAATTAAGCCACAGGCTCCACTCCTGGTGGTGCCCCCCCCCCCCCCGTCAATTCCTTTAAGTTTCAGCTTTGCAACCATACTTCCCCCGGAACCCAAACACTTTAATTTCCCGGAAGCTGCCCGCAGAGTCATCGAAGCAAGACCTGCGGATCGCTAGTCGGCATCGTTTATGGTCAGAACTACGACGGTATCTGATCGTCTTCTCGCCTCTGACTTTCGTTCTTGATTAATGAAAACATTCTTGACAAATTCTTTCGCAGTAGCTCGTCTTGCGGCGATCCAAGAATTTCACCTCTAACGCTGCAATACGAATGCCCCCGTTTGTCCCTGTTAATCATTACCTCCAGTTCCGAAAACCAACAAAACAGAACCGAGGTCCTATTCCATTATTCCATGCACCATTATTCAGGCAGCCGAGGCCTGCTTTGAACACTCTAATTTTTTTAAAGTAAACGCGCCGGCCACCCAGGACGCTCAGCGAAGAGCACCCGTGAGAGAGAGCCGGCAGACGGTAGGGCAGGAGACAACGGGCAGTGAACCGGCGCGAGCCGGACAGCCCGCGAGGGGAAACGACGATTGGTTTTGAACTAATAAAAGCGCTCTTTCCGCGAGGGTCGGAGCTTGGTAAGCATGTATTAGCTCTAGAATTGTGACAGTTATCAAAGTAGGATCGTGTCATCTAAGGAACCTCGACTGATTTAATGAGCCATTCGCGGTTTCACCGTGAGACAGTGTGAACTTAGACATGCATGGCTTAATCTTTGAGACAAGCATATGACTACTGGCAGGATCAACCAGATATCTGTCGGAGACGTACGTACCGCACACACCGGTCGGCGGAGGACAAGTGTGTAAAAAGCCTCACTGGGACGGCCTCAGGGACCGACTAACGAACCGACGGATGGTTGTTCCTCCCGTCCCTCCCTCCGTCGACCTAGGACCGCCTGACAGGGGCCCCTACACGCACCATACGACCGACCGACCGGGCTCGCTCGAGGAGGGATGGCAGCGCTCTGTGCAGAATGGATCCTAACGACCCCGGCGATGAATTTCACTGGGACTAGAGACAATTTGGCCTGCCGGCCTGCCCTTCTCTTTGAGGGTTTGTCCCCGGGAAAACACAGGGCCTTCAGGCACGATTCCTAAACCTACCAAATGGCAGAAAAATAACACTGTCATTCGTTACAGTGGGTCCCATCACACTGCAACATCCAAGGCAACCAGGAGGCAGACAGACTGGCAAAAGAGGGTGCAAGACTACCACAAATAGATACTAGTATGACGTACGAAGAGTCAAAACGGCTTATTAAAGCCAGATACATGACCAAATGGGAAACTGAACATACCAGCTACACCAAAAACGATGCCTATTACCAGTTAAACAGAAGAGAGCAGGTCGTTGTCTTCAGACTTCGCACTGGCCACAATAGACTGAGGTACCACCTATTCAACAAATTGAAGATAGGGTGTACCGACGAATGCCCGTTTGGTACCGGGAAAATGACCGCTGAGCATTTGCTGCAGAACTGCAAGACATACGAGGATCAGAGAGAGCAGACGTGGCCATCACCAGTGGAACCACAAGACAAGCTCTATGGCAGTGTCGACAGCCTCAGGATGACCGCCGCTTTTTTAGAAAAAATAATGGTTACTGTCTGACTGCGTACGATGAAGAAGAAGAATGTCGAGCCATCTAAAGAAGATCAGTGTAAAATTATTGATAATTTGTCTCCGGGCAAAACACCAGGCAGCGACGGGAGCCCACCTGATTTGATCAAGCGCTGTAAGTATACACACTAGAAACCTCTTTATATGATGTTATGTCGCTGATGGACATAGACCACTATACCTCAGGATATCAGAGATGCACAGATTGTAACATTATACAAAAACAAAGGGGATAAAAGTGACTATAATAACTATCGAGATGTCTCTCTGCTCAGTGTTACGGCAAAGCCTTCGCCATAGTAATCTTACTACGACTATAAAAAATTGGCTGAGCGTGTGTATCCTGAATCCCAATGTGGATTAAAGTCTGGAATATCAACGGTTGACATATTTTCTCTCTTTGGCAACTCCAGAAAAAGTCACGTGAACAGAATACGCCTTTTTATTTCGCATTCACTGACCTAGCAAAGGCTATTGGTTTGTTTAGTAATGATAGACTCTCTAAAATCCTCTCTAAAATAGGCTGTCAAAGAAAACTGCTGCGAGTAATAATATCGTCCCACGGAGGCATGAAAAAAACAGTCCAGTCTGATGATAGCATGACACGACCATTTGGTATTATAAGTGATATTTAACAGGGCTGGATTCTGGCCCCGACACGGTTATTAATCTTCGTTGCTCTGTTACTGAAGCACGCATTTGGTAACGCAAATGAAGGAATCTGTCTTTACACTAGGTCAGATGGTCCTATTGTTTTTATGTTCTTTTACTTTGCAAGACTCGGGGCCATAACGAATATCAGGGATTTGCTTTTCGCTGATGATGCTGCATTGAACACCGACAATCAGCAGAATCTTCAGAGCTTGATAGACCGCTTCCCCAGGTTGCCCTTGTTGCAAAAAACGTTGGTCGCACAATGTCTCAATAAAACACATGTGCTGGGGCAGGAGGTAGATGTCACGCTAACTCTTAGAGACAATTATGTACTGGTAGCTGTGCACCAATTCACACAACTGGGATACCTCATTAACTACAAAATTTCGTTAGACCCAGAAATAGACAGTCGCGTTGGCGAAGCTGTTGCTACATTTGCTTTTCTCAACACGCGTGTTTTGGAAAACAAGAAACTGGCAATTAAAATCATATGCTATGATGCTTTCTGTGAAAGTTTGCTCTGGTGCTATCTGTGATGGTTTGTTATGGTGATTTCTGTTATGTACAAGAATGCTACTAGTTTCCTTATAATGCAGACACAATAAAGTTCATTTGTCATATTATGTCCTTACAGTACGTAGGCAAAGATAAATGTTTGGTTTAGGATATAGACAACAACCACATGTGAAATGTTTGGTTTAGGATATAGACAACAACTACATGTGAAATGTTTGGTTTAGGATATAGACAACAACTACATGTGAAATGTTTGGTTTAGGATATAGACAACAACCACGTGTGAAATGTTTGGTTTAGGATATAGACAACAACCACATGTGAAATGTTTGGTTTAGGATATAGACAACAACTACATGTGAAATGTTTGGTTTAGGATATAGACAACAACTACATGTGAAATGTTTGGTTTAGGATATAGACAACAACTACATGTGAAATGTTTGGTTTAGGATATAGACAACAACCACATGTGAAATGTTTGGTTTAGGATATAGACAACAACCACATGGGAAATGTTTGGTTTAGGATATAGACAACAACTACATGTGAAATGTTTGGTTTAGGATATAGACAACAACTACATGTGAAATGTTTGGTTTAGGATATAGACAACAACTACATGTGAAATGTTTGGTTTAGGATATAGACAACAACCACATGTGAAATGTTTGGTTTAGGATATAGACAACAACCACATGGG
This sequence comes from Ariolimax columbianus, assembly GCA_036924085.1. Lineage (NCBI taxonomy): Eukaryota > Metazoa > Mollusca > Gastropoda > Stylommatophora > Arionidae > Ariolimax > Ariolimax columbianus. The sequence continues at coordinate 128,539,526 of JAVGWX010000001.1, forward strand.
AAATGTTTGGTTTAGGATATAGATAACAACCACATGGGAAATGTTTGTGTCATGCGGGGTTTATACTGGCTGTGAGATTATTACGTTTTGGTTTATACAAATGAGTGTATTTTTTATACTCTAGGGAATGGTTTCTCTCAGCCAATATTGTTCGAATCGTACCCCGATATTTACAGAACTAAACAATGATTGAATCTGAGCTGGTGGATTCTCTACTAGAAGGTTGACGAATCGCTTTTTGTGTCTCCTCCCGAGTTGCCATACAGTGCTTTGTTTATTGGACCTTGTGGCAGGCGGTCGTTGACTTCGTTATTAGTATATAATGGTTGGGCCAGAATGGTATTAAAATGTTCGATCCAACATTGGTGAGTGTGTTCCTTTTCTGTAACGATTTTTTTGTCTATATGCAATCAGAATATGATCTTGGACCATAAACAGCCTTGAAAGCATAGTAAAAGATTGTCATGCCATACATGTCAACATAATATATGGATCGTTTTACTTTATTACTAAACCAAAAGTCCCATAGCTGGTTTAGTTGAAATTGACGGTTTTATGCACGCTGTTATGTAAAGTTTGGATCAATTGAATATGTTTTGTAAAAAATGGGTCTGTTAGCCAACGTCTCTTTCTCTTTTCTATTCTCTTATTGAACCAGTCATTCAGTTGATTTTTTTTTATTATGGTGACGCACAGGATCTATGTAGCAGTGTTGTTGATCTGTTCATTAACGACTACCTATTTTATGTTCACATTTTTGCCGTGTAACGGATTCTTCTTCTTCTTCTTCTTCTTCTTCGTACGCAGTCAGACAGTAACCATTATTTTTTCGAAAAAAGCGGCGGTCATCCTGAGGCTCTCGCCACTGCCATAGAGCTTGTCTTGCAGTTCCACTGGTAATGGCCACATCTGCTCTCTCTGATCCTCGTATGTCGGGCAGTTCTGCAGCAGATGTTCAGCGGTCATTTTATCAGTACCGCACGGGCATTCGTCGGTACACCCTATCTTCAATTTGTTGAATAGGTGGTACCTCAGTCTGTTGTGGCCAGTGCGAAGTCTGAAGACAACGACCTGCTCTCTTCGGTTCAACTGGTAATAGGCATCGTTTTTGGTGTAACCAGTATGTTCGGTTTCCCGTTTGGTCATGTATCTGGCTTTGATAAGCCGTTTTGACTCTTCGTACGTCATACTGGTATCTGTTTGTGGTAGTCTTGCACCTTCTTTTGCCAGTCTGTCTGCCTCCTCGTTGCCTTGGATGTTGCAGTGTGACGGAACCCACTGTACCACTACCCTTTTTGGTGCAGACTGCTGGCACAGTTTGCAAAGTGCTGCTCTTAAGTCATTAAGCTCAGTGTTTTTCTGGCTTTTTAGCGCTGTGACTACGGCGAGAGCATCTGTCAGCAGGACTATGTGGCTCTCATTTTCACTGTGTGTCACCATTTCTTCCACTGCCGCCCTCAGTGCCCCTGCCTCCGCTCTGAAATTGCTTGTGTACTTACCAGTAGCGAGTGACAGTGTTATTTGTCTGCCATTTGGTAGGTTCAGGAATGCTCCTGCCCCTCCCTTCTGTGTAGTGTTTGTTTCAGAACCGTCGGTGTATGCATGGGTCCAGTCCATGCTTGGGTAGCTTTTCGTTATGAAGCTTAGGGTAGTATCTCTCCTTTATTTTTCAGTCTGGCAGTTTTTGTTTGCAATACCTGGTATATTTTCTACCACCTCTGGAAATATATCCTGCCTCCAGGTAGGTTTTCGTACAGTAGTGATGGGTTTTGGTGTTGTTAGTGCGTTTATGGGATCTTCATGCATCTTTGCTTTGGCTGTTTCTGCAAAGTTTCTCCGCTTTAGTTTCCCATTTCCCAAATTGTTTAGTCTCTGGTGCATTGGATGGTCAGTCAGTCTTCGGAGTTTCTCTGACTGCAGCTGGGCTCTGCAGTCTCTTCTATCGGTCATGTATTGCAGTTTTGTAATCTTTTCAAGTTCTACAATTGGCGTTGACTTCATGCCACCTGTTATAATTCTCATGGCTTGGTTTTGAAGTTTGTTAACTATATCGAAGTTCGCCTTCGCTGCTGTTGTCCATGCCGCAATGCCATACTCAAGAACTGGTCTCACTCTTCCAGTGCACAGTTTCTTTAGTATGCCTTCGTCTGCTCCCCAGCTTGTGCCAGCAAGTTTCCTCATGATTGCCATTCTTTCTCTGGCTTTCATTCGGTTTCTCTCAATCTGACTTTTCCATGTCATGCGCCGATCAAATGTGACTCCCAGATAGGTTGGGTTGTCGTTTGGCTGCAGGATTTTGCCACTTAGACTTAATTTGATAATTTGGGGTTTTAATGAAAGCGAGAATATTGTGCATGTGGTTTTTTCCTCGTTTATTTTGACCAGCCATGAGTTCGCCCACTCTTCCAGCGATGTTAGGGCCGTCTGCATCCGATTTCTTGCTATGGTGAGATTCTTTTCAGAGGTCCACATAGCCAGATCGTCTGCAAACATTGAGCTATGGACTCTCCTTGGTATATTCTCTGTAATATCGTTTATATATACCAGGAAGAGTGTGGGTGACAATACTCCCCCTTGGGGTACTCCCTGCTCGAGTGTCACCTTTTTTCTCATCTGCCCTTGTACTTGGACTCTGGCCGTTCTTTGTTTGAGGTAGTGGTTGATCCACTTGTACATCTTCCCCCAGACATCACTTCTTCTTAGCTTGACTCTAAGTCCATCCTTCCAGACTTTGTCAAATGCCTTTTCCAGATCCACCCAAACAGCTACTGTGTGTTTCTGTGCCTGGTAGGCATCTTCTATCTCCTGGGCTATGAGGATGACCTGGTCCTCAGTGGATCTGTGCTGTCTGAAGCCGGCTTGCTGTGGAATTAGTATTCGTGTGTAACGGATTCGACTGTAGACTGTCTTCCATGGTATCGCAAATGGCTTTTCAATATTTGTTTAACTAGGTGACATCTAACCTATTGTTTTTTTAGTTTTCTTTCATTGAGGGTATTTGGCAGCATGGATACGAATTTAATGTTTAGACACAATGAGGCGACGATAAGTACAGAGCTTTTAATCTGGACATTTTGTCTGCTCTTCTTTCTGACAATTATGTAGTCGATAGATACCAGTGGGATCATCTATAGGCTCCTGTTTTGGTTAGGAAGTGTTAGTGTATGGGACAAGGGAGGTAATGTTCTGCTTATGTGTGCAGAGAAGAAGTTTATTTCTGTCAGTGACCTACGCGGTATTTTGAGATGATTCAATTTCAGGTGATATTATCTCAGCCTACTCTTTCATTACAGTCGCCAAGAACGATGTGCCAATCTGTTTTAGGAACTTATGCAATGAGTGTATGCAGTTTTTGCCAAATCTACAATTTACGTCATCCTAGTTTGTCTTAGTTGGTGAGTACACGACAATGATTGTGATGTTCCTCCCCCCTTCCCCCCCCCCTCCCCTCCCCTCCAGCGCATAGGAATCTTGGAATCGCCAGTTGTCACTTATTAATTAACAATAATGATGCTAGTAGTCCATCACAAGCAAATATGTAGACAGTATTTAACTTGTGCATGGAGGATGTGATTTCATATTACTGTAAAATTCAACATAGTTCTGCTGTTGGATCGGCGTACGTTCTGTTCTTTCGGGTGACTTGCTTTCTCTTAACCCTGTCGATGATGTTTCGCTCTGCGATCTGAGCATCCTGTGTGATGCTAATGCTATCTCACCAAATTATTGGCTTTGTGCACCCATCTCACAGGAGACGCATTTCAGAAACATCTGTAAAACGTTTCTGTAGCATTTCTTCTGTCCCCCGTCTAGTTTTTCTGAACTCACTGTATTGCAGCTGCCTAGAGAAACACTAATCGGGCATGTCAACAGCATTTTCCGCCCATTTTTGGGGACTTTTTGCTTGAGCGTATAGATGCTCAATATATTTGACTTGTTAAGAAATTCAGAGTTAGGTGATCTATCAACCTACCTGGTTCCGAGCAACTTGTCAAGTGTCCCAGACGTTTGTGAGAAGCCCCCTTTATCAGTGTCTCAGAAGTTTGCGAGTGTCTCGGACTGAACAGCTGACCTTCTCTTCCTGCACCTGATATGTATACCGTTAGCGGTTACATATACAGCAATAGAGAGCATTTTTACAAACACCATGCCAAACGGATCACTCCTTAACACTATTAGTGATTGAGAAGTCTACAGACAATTCTTATTCGTGCAGTACTCGGACCGTCATGTTATCAGGAAAGTGGAGGACAACTGTTTTGAGTCTACCAGGACAACCTCACTTAGTCATAATTTGCTAGAGTTGACTGTGTCATAGTCCTTGGTCGGTTCGATTAAAACTTCGCACAGGTCACAGCAGTGTTCTTGACATTTATCATGTAGTTGACGAGCTGCATAAATCATCGGGCCAGAATTGACAGAATATAGAATCTCCTGTAGATATCGCTAGAGTGACGGTTGCCCATTCGCTTGTACAAGTGGGCAATGGAGCCATCTTTCACGTACTGCAGTATCTGACCGTCATCCCGTTGAAGCAGGAAGGGACCCTTCCTTTCGTAAACTTCAACAAGAAGTGCATCTGGCCCGGGTCTCACTGCTAGACATTTGACTAATTGCTTTCTTGTCCCCATAAATGCTTGGAGAAATGTCGAGTCTATTATTGGTGGTGACGTGATTTTTGTGCTATGCCTTGCTCGCTGATGACAGAGGTATGGTTTAAAATGTCACTAAAAGCTGTCACCTAGAGCACAATAATGGGGTCTTTGTCCGTCAGTATTGTCGTGCCATCCATTTTGATGAAAGATGTGGAATTAGGTTAGGGATCATAGACTGCCTTCATCGCATCCTAGAACCACTTTGGCATTCCTATCTGCATATTTCTGGATTTTATCTGCTGTATTTCTGAGCTATATCTTTCACCTGTCTAAGCTGATTTGGACAAGTCTGCGCATACTGGTGAAGACTGCCTTTTTCGATTTTGAGGAGAGATTGTTTGGTTGAAAACGGTGGCTAATTTCTCCTGCATCTTAGATTGACATAACTGTTTATACATTAGTCAAATATTCAGATAACGTGACAAATTATCTGTGACTCTGCAGTTTTGAGATGTTAATTCCCTTTACAGGTCTCTGACCCAAATGGCGTCGCTTGACACAATCGTCCTGTGGCATGTTCAACAATTGGTACCACGAATAACATTTGTCACCCGCACATCACGTATATCGCTCCTTCTGGTGATGACATAATCTATAACATGTCATCTCTTAGAACCAGGATGTATCCAGGATGTATTTCGACGGATGGGCAGACGAGACATTGTTTTTGCAATAGAGAGACATTTCCCCATGCCATATATAAAAATCATTTGTTCCCTTCCAAGTTTAATGATCAGTCTCCACTTCAGCATGCAAGTCGGAATAGTTCATATGTTTTTTGGACTTTGGAACTAATAATGTGAAATTCAGTTCTTCATAAAACTTCACCGCAGCATCCTTTGGGTTGCTCATTGTAGGGATACAGGTGCGGTTCAAAGCAGCAGCCCTCGTTTCCCAGTAGAACGTGTAACGGTTGTCACTAATGCTTTTGAGGGTTTGACTTTCTGGCGAATGAGAGAAGATCTGAAGACGAATTCAACTTCCACCTCATGCCTTTCCTTGCAGTTACATCGACTCTAGTTGAATGCCAGACCGACTACGGCCTATATGTTGTGACCTTCACCAGGCAGGCGTGTCCAACTGAGACCAAGCAAATACCTAGGTTATACCACGCCAGTTCGCTGGTAACAAATACCGTCCGCCGATAAGGTCTGTCTGCAATGTTTTGTAACATACGGATGTTCCATGTGCAGAAGACAAGAGACATCTGCGTTCTCTTTTCTCTTGCCTGAACATGTGTGTGGAGTTTGTCTGGTGCACCAGAGGCTGTGACTTGTTCTACAAATTGTTTAGGACAAAAATTGTTTAGGACAAAAATTGTTTAGGACAAAAATTGTTACGTTTGCCGTCATCCTCACTCTCTCGTCTTGAACCTTCTGGGCCCAGGGACAAAACTTGACCGGGACCGCTGGAAACAAAGCATGATGCAGAGGATGATCAAGGCGTCCTGAGTGTCTCACCATGGTCTGTGCGTTCCACGTGACTTTGCTGGAACTATTCGTCCTATCAGTGGAACCAGCACATCGTTTCCCAAGCAAAGTTAGCGAAGTTCAGGATTCACATAATCGGGTTGATAAGTCCTGACGGATGTGCCAAAGTAGCGAGGAAACCCCCACTAGACTGCCTTAATGACACCAGTTCAAGATTAATTTTCAAAGCATGTCTATGAACATGTATCCCACAAAGCAATGGAAACAGTAATACTAGCATCGGTGTTCACCTAGCGAGAACAATATTTGCAGTTCACGTCTGCTCCTAGTTGGTTTCATCGACAAAGAGCGAGTATATCTAAAAGCCTATTTCTTTAATCCTAACTAACTGGCCCCTTGCGAAGGCATACATGTACACTGTATCTACTATATTTGCATTAGATACATCCCAGTTTGCTGGTTTTGTTTGTCCTAATTTATCAATATTTAGATCTCGCTAACTTGTCAATAATTTATGTTTTGCTCGCAATCATATTTTCCCTTCTTGTCTTTCTTCAATTCCCACTTCCGCTTCAGTAAAATATGTAATCTGCACTTTATTGTTCATAGCATTGTCCTTTGTCTGCAAATGATGTAATGTCGATGATACATCTAGTCAGCTCTATTTCAATCAAGGCAATTCGACTCTCAGGTATGTTTCTGTCAGAGTCTCTCTCAAACTATATGCTCATAGATTTAGAGTCTCTCTCAAACCTTATGCTCTTGAATTTAGAGTCCCTCTCAAATCTTATGCTCTTGTATTTAGAGTCTCTCTCAAACCTTATGCTCTTGTATTTAGAGTCTCTCTCAAACCTTATGCTCTTGTATTTAGAGTCTCTCTCAAACCATATGCTCATAGATTTAGAGTCTCTCTCAAACCTTATGCTCTTGTATTTAGAGTCTCTCTCAAACCTTATGCTCTTATATTTAGAGTCTCTCTCAAACCATATGCTCTTTGATTTAGGGGAAACAATTGGCCCTTCCAATTTCCCTTGATTGTACTCCACCAACCGGTGGAGGTAAGCAGGGAAAATAATGGTAGAGCCGACATTTTTGCGCATCTTTTCTAGTCTTAAGCACGACATGGAGGTGAGCAGTGATTTCCTGAATAGACTTGCTCACTTACTCAGGGGGCTGCTAAACCCCACTGCTGCTCCGGTCAGTGAAAGACGACTATATGGCTGGAGCCAACATTTTGTTGGTTTACGACAACGACTGCCAGTGTATCTGGGGCTGCTGCTTCGTTCATCGACCATCGTCAAAGTATCTGTCATGTTGATTAATGGATGCTTGGATGAAAGAGTTACTTAACCGGATATTTAGATGAAAGTGAGAAAGAGTTGTGCAGCTCGCGGACATCTCTGTCTCTCTCTCGCTCGCTCTCTCTCTCTCTCTCTCTCTCTCTTCGTCTCAGTTGGCATGAAACCAGTGGCAAAGCTCAGGGCGAAACGACTATAGATGAAATCAGGTGCAGTAGGCGACCAGGACTTACCACAAGCCTGGCAGTGATCTTACGCTTCCCACCCCTGTGCTGATTTTCATCATTGTGTCAAATAACGTAACAAGTGATCTCTGTGCATTCTACCGAATCCAGTCTTTCATAATTCTATAACCACCTGGAGCCACAGGTGAAAGCTAGATATCAGGTTTTGAGCCAAGGCGTGCGAGTAGCCTTGACAGTTGTATGGTATCTCCAGTTTCTGACAATCTAGATCTCTCATAAGAAATGCAATCTGTTTATTAACAATGAAACAACATAATCTTGAATACATCACTATTTGAGTTCACTGTTTTGAAAAAAAGACCCAGATAGATCACCGCAACACACAACAGTTTTAAAGCTTTCTGATATTTTGATAAAACAGTTAGACAAGAACAGGTGTAAAGCTTGCTCATGTTTTGATAAAACAATTGGACCAAAACAGATCTAAAGCTCACAAACGGTTTGATAACATTGTTATACCAAAGCAGGTATGAAGCTTGTTCATGTTTGTATAAAATAGTTAGACTAGATCAACACACAGCAGAATAGGGAGGCTGCTAATCTGCTTAATCAGTACTTTGGCACAGTCTTCACAAAGGAGGACTGCTCCGAGATCCCAGAGCCTATAGATATTTTTCAAAGAGACATGGATACAGCGGGATTAAGATCAATCTGTATTACAGAGGAAATGGTTTTTAAAAAATTGGAGGGGTTGAAAGTGAATAAATGTCCAGGTCAAGATGGTATTCACCCAAAATTGCTGTATGAAATTAGAAACCAACTAGCAAAACCATTGGCTATATTATGTTCTCAATCACTTACAAAAGGGATTGTTCCACGGGATTGGAAAGATGCAGGAGTGATCCCCTTATTCAAAAAAGGCAAAAAATCAGATCCGGCAAATTATAGACCGGTGAGTTTAACGAGCATAGTCTGTAAATTGTTAGAGTCAATAATCAAAGAAAACATTGTAATGCATTTAGAAAAATTTAATCTAATTAGAAATAGTCAGCATGGGTTTACTAGAGGGAGATCATGCTTAACAAATCTATTAGAATTCATGGAGGAGGTTACTAAAATCATAGATAAAGGGGAGCCAGTGGATGTTATTTATCTAGACTTTGCAAAGGCCTTTGATAGAGTACCTCATCAAAGATTATTTCGAAAGTTAAAATCACATGGAATAGGTGGCGAAGTTGCCAAATGGATTGAAAATTGGTTAACAGGAAGAAGGCAGAGGGTGGGCATAAATAAGGAGTACTCTGAGTGGAGTGAAGTGAAAAGTGGTGTGCCACAGGGCTCGGTTTTGGGACCAATTTTGTTCTTGATATATATAAATGATTTGGACATTGATATGAGATCCATGATTGCAAAATTTGCTGATGACACAAAACTATGCAGTAGTGTCTCATCTAAAGCGGAAGTGGATATATTGATGTCGGATTTAGATAAAATTCGAGAATGGTCTGTAAGCTGGCAAATGGAGTTTAATGTAGATAAATGTACAGTCATCCACATGGGTAGATCCAATATGGAACATAAATACAGAATGGGAGTAAACAATATTAGAAAGATAGATAAGGAAAGGGACCTAGGGGTTATAATAGATCATACAGGAAAGGTGAGTGAGCAAGTTAAGGTAGCAGTGAAAAAGGCAAATGCAATGTTAGGTATGATAAAAAGAAATATTAAACATAGGAGCAAGGAAGTGATCGTCAAACTGTATAAAGCTTTAGTTAGACCTAGATTGGAGTACTGTGTACAGGTGTGGAGTCCTTATCATAGAGGGGACATAAACATGCTAGAAAGAATACAAAAAAGAGCGACAAAGATGATAGTTGGATTCCAGAATTACAGTTATGAGGAACGACTCAGAAAAACGGGCCTACAGTGTCTAGAAGAGAGAAGAATTCGTGGTGACTTAATACAGGTTTATAAGATGATCAGAGGAATCGATAAATTAGACTATAACAAGTTTTTTAAAATACAGCCACCTACAATAACACGAGGGCATAGCTACAAGCTGATTAAAGAGAGGTCCAGGTTAGATATTAGGAAATATTTTTTTAGTCAGAGAGTGGTGTCTGCTTGGAATGCATTGCCAGGGGAGGTGGTGGAGGCAGGGACAGTTAATGCGTTTAAGAATAAACTGGATGCGCATAGATTTTAGAGCAAGGTGATGTAAATGTAACTGGTTGTATACAGACTCTGCAGGGTCTTCTAAACCAGTATAAAGACGTTAAGTTAAGTTAAGCAGATACATAGCTTTCTCATAATTTGAAAAAAAACAGTTAGACCAAAACAGATTTAAAACTTGTTCATGTTTTGATAAAACAGATAGGCCAAAACAGATCTATAACTTGTTCATGTTTTGATAAAACAGTTAGACTAAAACAGATCTATAGGTTGTTCATGTTTTGATAGAACAGTTAGACTAAAACAAATCTAACGTTTGCTCATGTTTTGATACCACGATTAGACTAGATCAACACAAATCAAATCTATAGCTTATTAATGTTTTGATAAAACAGTTAGACAAAAACAGATCAAAAGCTTGCTCATAACCTTACTAGACAGCCTGCAAAGATGGGTGGTCCTCAATTGAACGACACCTTTGTCTAATTTCAGATTGCCGTTAATAAATACAAATTTAACGTGCACATCAATATGTAATCTATGAAGCTGGAATATAAGTCTGAACTAACAGCTCGCGATTGGATATGTATGCTTGACGTATAGGAAATACATAAAAATGTGACAGTTATTAAATGTAAAACCAATATATTAACGCTGCATTTTCAAACACACTTTTCGAGAAGAAAACATTATGCATCTCAAGCTTGTGACGTGTATTGGATAATGCATGTCACATATTGTGTAGGAATACTTTGTGAAGAAGATGCTAATGTCAACTTTATTGTAAGCTGATGCTATAAGGTTTCAGATCTGTGGATGTACGAAATTTAAAAAAAAAATATTTCACAATAACTTATCGGGTTGAAGAATATTTTAAAATTTATATTACATTGTGGAATACATTTTGATAAAAGTTATGTATCTGATATTAAGAGTAGCTATTTCTTAACGCTTTTAATTTACTGAACACGAATATGACAATGAAAACACCAATTTGGCTACTGTTTCTGTGAAATCGGCAAATTTATTGTAATATATGTAAAAATGGTTACTTATCTATAGAGCTACATCATGTATCTACACCACGACACGACTTCACACAGTAAAACACAATAAACACAATATCCTGACAATAAAACAAAACAATATTATCTATTTACATGAATTAACACGTAATATCAACAAAAAGAGCAAAGCACATCTATACTATAAAAAAATCATTAAATATATATATATATATAGGTTTTAAGCACTAGATTTTGATGTTTCCCTCAACTACGAGCCAATCCAAATTCTATGTCTAAACCTGCAACAATGAAACTTCTTACCCTCAAGAAATATTCTAGCCATAACTTAATGGCTCTACTTAAGGACTCCGTCTTTCTTCTGCACCATCACATACTTCTTCTTCTTCTTCTGCGTACGCAGTCAGACAGTAACCATTATTTTTTCGAAAAAAGCGGTGGTCATCCTGAGGCTGTCGCCACTGCCATAGAGCTTGTCTTGCAGTTCCACTGGTAATGGCCACATCTGCTCTCTCTGATCCTCGTATGTCGGGCAGTTCTGCAGCAGATGTTCAGCGGTCATTTTACCAGTACCGCACGGGCATTCGTCGGTACACCCTATCTTCAATTTGTTGAATAGGTGGTACCTCAGTCTGTTGTGGCCAGTGCGAAGTCTGAAGACAACGACCTGCTCTCTTCGGTTCAACTGGTAATAGGCATCGTTTTTGGTGTAACCAGTATTTTCGGTTTCCCATGTGGTCATGTATTTGGCTTTGATAAGCCGTTTTGACTCTTCGTACGTCATACTGGTATCTGTTTGTGGTAGTCTTGCACCTTCTTTTGCCAGTCTGTCTGCCTCCTCGTTGCCTTGGATGTTGCAGTGTGACGGAACCCACTGTACCACTACCCTTTTTGGTGCGGACTGCTGGCACAGTTTGCAGAGTGCTGCTCTTAAGTCATTAATCTCAGTGTTTTTCTGGCTTTTTAGCGCTGTGACTACGGCGAGAGCATCTGTAAGCAGGACTATATGGCTCTCATTTTCACTGTGTGTCACCATTTCTTCCACTGCCGCCCTCAGTGCCTCTGCCTCCGCTCTGAAATTGCTTGTGTACTTACCAGTAGCGAATGACAGTGTTATTTTTCTGCCATTTGGTAGGTTCAGGAATGCTCCTGCCCCTCCGTTCTGTGTAGTGTTTGTTACAGAACCGTCGGTGTATGCATGGGTCCAGTCCATGCTTGGGTAGCTTTTCGTTATGAAGCTTAGGGTAGTATCTCTCCTTTCTTTTTCAGTCTGGCAGTTTTTGTTTGCAATACCTGGTATATTTTCTACCACCTCTGGAAATATATCCTGCCTCCAGGTAGGTTTTCGTACAGTAGTGATGGGTTTTGGTGTTGTTAGTGCGTTTATGGGATCTTCGTGCATCTTTGCTTTGGCTATTTCTGCAAAGTTTCTCCGCTTTAGTTTCCCATTTCCCAAATTGTTTAGTCTCTGGTGCATTGGATGGTCAGTCAGTCTTCAGAGTTTCTCTGACTGCAGCTGGGCTCTGCAGTCTCTTCTATCGGTCATGGATTGCAGTTTTGTAATCTTTTCAAGTTCTACAATTGGCGTTGACTTCATGCCACCTGTTATAATTCTCATGGCTTGGTTTTGAAGTTTGTTAACTTTATCGAAGTTCGCCTTCGCTGCTGTTGTCCATGCCGCAATGCCATACTCGAGAACTGGTCTCACTCTTCCAGTGTACAGTTTCTTTAGTATGCCTTCGTCTGCTCCCCAGCTTGTGCCAGCAAGTTTCCTCATGATTGCCATTCTTTCTCTGGCTTTCATTCGGTTTCTCTCAATCTGACTTTTCCATGTCATGCGCCGATCAAATGTGACTCCCAGATAGGTTGGGTTGTCGTTTGGCTGCAGGATTTTTCCATTTAGACTTAATTTGGTACTTTGGGGTTTTAATGAAAGCGAGAATATTGTGCACGTGGTTTTCTCCTCGTTTATTTTGACCAGCCATGAGTTCGCCCACTCTTCCAGCGATGTTAGGGCCGTCTGCATCCGATTTCTTGCTATGGTGAGATTCTTTTCAGAGGTCCACATAGCCAGATCGTCTGCAAACATTGAGCTATGGACTCTTCTTGGTATATTCTCTGTAATATCGTTTATATATACCAGGAATAATGTGGGTGACAATACTCCCCCTTGGGGTACTCCCTGCTCGAGTGTCACCTTTTTGCTCATCTGCCCTTGTACTTGGACTCTGGCCGTTCTTTGTTTGAGGTAGTGGTTGATCCACTTGTACATCTTCCCACAGACATCACTTCTTCTTAGCTTGACTCCAAGTCCATCTTTCCAGACTTTGTCAAATGCCTTTTCCAGATCCACCCAAACAGCTACTGTGTGTTTCTGTGCCTGGTAGGCATCTTCTATCTCCTGGGCTATGAGGATGACCTGGTCCTCAGTGGATCTGTGCTGTCTGAAGCCGGCTTGCTGTGGAATTAGTATTCGTTTTTCTTCCAGATGCCACATCAGTCTGGTGTTTATCATCCGTTCCATCAGCTTGCCGACACAGCTCAGTAGGCTTATGGGCCTGTATCCATTTGGATCTGTTTTGTCCTTTCCTGTTTTTGGTACTGGTACCAGTATTGCGTCTTTCCATGCCTGTGGTACAATTCCCCTTTTCCAGCTTTGGTTCAGGACCGATAGCAGTTTCTTCTTCGCTGTTTGGCCCAGCCCCATCAGCATTTCGTTTGTTATCCCGTCTTTTCCGGGAGATTTCCTTTTCTTTAGTGTTCTCATAGCCTCTTCCATTTCGCGCATTGTTAGTTTGGCCATCATGTGCTCTTCAGGAGCCGTATTCATGTTTTCGTGTCCCTTTAGCTCTTCGCTAATGTCTGTATGCTTATCTGCAGGGACCTCTATGTGGTTTGCTCTGGCATAGTGATCGACAAATGCGTTTGCGGCTTTCTTACCTGTGATCAAGTTCTCGCCCTGCTTGATAGTAATTTGTTTATTTGACGGGGTTTCGTCGTTCATGGCTCTGACTAGCTTCCATAGCTTGTTCCTGTCTTTGTCCAGGTTTAGACTTTCCGTTTTATTTTTCCAGCTTTCTCTTGCTGTTTGCTTGAGAGTGTGTTTGTACTTCGCAGCGGCGGCTTTGAGGGCGATGTTTGCCTCCATGGATTTTTCTCGCTCTGCCATGTTCCTAGCATTTGTTACTGCATCTTCCACTTTCTGCAACTCATCATTCTAGTAGGGCTTATAGTTTTTCCTAGCTCCTCTTGGGATGGTTTCAGTGGCGGCTTGCATTATTGCCTTGCTTAGGCTCTCTACCATGGGCTTCATTTTGGTGTTTCGTGTGTTGATGGTTTCACACAGCCCATCTGTCAGGATTGCAATTCTGTCCCAGTCGGCTCGTTTGTAATTCCAACGTGGGAGCGGTTTTGTTTCCTGTGGGCCTACTTCCATGTCAAGGGTTAGCCTGATCGGCCTGTGGTCGCTACCTGCGAGTTGGTTTAGCACCTGGCGGTCTATTTTATGGTGTACACCATCACATACAATCACAAACTTGTCCTCGCGACCAGATTACGTACTCAGACGAATCTGTACTCTCACACATAATCAACAAACTCGTCCTCACGATAAGATTACATATATCACTTCAAATACTCAGACGAATCTGTACATTTATATACAATCAGATCACTTACAATCAGGCGAATTGTGCATTCACAAATACTTAGATCACTTCACGTATCCACGAGAATCTGTACATGCATATGCAATTCGATCACGCTTCGTTCACTAGGTGTCCTGCACATACTTCACACATTCAAATCTCTTACTGTTCACAGGATGTTCACTATAAACACCTATTGAGCGCGACTGGACAACTCGAGGTTTATGATGGTGCAGTCACCAAGCAAACTAACTCACTCTCATCCTTTCTCCTTGCAGAGTATTTTATAGTCTGAAGCAACAACATGGCTGTCCAATGGTTTCTGTTGGTTGTCTGACTTAGCCATCACTCTAATTTGGAACTACGCCCAACTAATTGTTATTGGTTGACTATCCCAGAATCACTGTCACTCTAAATGTCGTAGCCGATCGTGGCAGCATCAGACTGTCACCAACCTCATCTACGTCAGAGAGGTCAGCTCCGATCCCCAACCTCAGCTCCAAACACCCACACCTGTGCCAGATAAAGTCTTCCACCTAAACCCCTCGTTTTCTTTGTCGACATAGTGTCGAACCGGTGACTGACATTGGCACTCATTCAGGCAACCTTTGTTCGTAGAGTAGCCAGCCCAATCTCCCCTGCCCTAATAGCCCATGCTCCAACTGGAACTGCCATACTATATATATATATATATATATATATATATATATAATATGTTGCATAATAGTAATATGTACATACGGCAGCTACCTGCACAGTCCACTTCCATGTCTGATGTCTATTTGCATGTCGCTCGTATAACTGAACATCTCTGGCGGTTGTTAAATGGTTTTCAGCTAACATCGAAGTAGACCAGTTTCCCTGGCATCATTTCTTGAATCGTAGAAATGTCCTGACGATAAACATTCACAATGACAATCTCAATCTCTAACCATGCCACAGTTGCCGTTAAAGAAATCCAAGTATGAATGAAGGACATAAGGAAGCCAAGTGTGATCAAAAAACAACATATTCTCAATCAGTTACTTTTAATTTTCTGTACTGATTTTCCAGAGGAAGAAAGCTGAGGCCAGTCGAAAGTCGTCTCAAGCATTTTACTCACCTGTAGGCATACTGTATTACATCTAATCCTTGATGAGTTCGCGGATTTGAGGACCTACACAAATTCTCACGTTAATTCTCGATTCACTGAGTGGATGGGATTCGTCTGCCAAAAACTAGAAAGCTGATGTACTACGGTCTTTGGCTGTAACCACATTACTATCACGCCTAGTTTAATGTTTCCAGGAGGTAGCAAGCTAGCGTGCACTTCTACGAGTTCTGCGTTACACCTTCTTCTATCTGACCCTCATAAACGTTCTCAAGTTTCTATTCATAAAGTGCTCAGTCTTTGCTCGACAGTTCAATTCACATAAGAAAAAGCAGTACGTCCTATATTTCAGTTCTAGACCACTCCACAGAGCAACCTAGTTCAGGTCAAAACCCAAAAAAGAACCGCACTTGCTACACTGAAGACAGTTCAAGAGCTGTTTTAGTTTATCGTAAGTTTCTTTCGTGTATACAGAGCGTCCCACTAAAATGGAAGAATAATGCAGCAAAACTGCTTGATGACTTCATTCTGAGGAGTCTATGAATAGTCGCCATTCTTGCAGGTCATGTATGATTTCTCCAGCATTCACAAGATCCATCTACATCTAAACCGAAAACAAAGTCATCTTTATTTCTGAATTTATGAGCACTTTTTTCATAGCGAATGCAAAAAGAAGTAACTCAGGCATAATTCCTCAGAAGATTCCTTTACTTAAGTATTGGTACAAGTTACTCCATTTTGGCCTTAGACAGCTCCAAATGGTGAAAACGATATCTCTCAGTTCTTTTTATATGATAATGTATGCCACAGATGAGGCACAATGGCACACGTACACATTGTATGGATCATCGATGGATGCCTGAGACTGGGAATAACTCGACTCTGTTTCATGTTGGTCATCGTCGTCTAAATGAATGAGAAATTAATTTGGAAGTTCGGAAACCCGAAGTCTTTTGCCATGCGGAACTAGTCGGAGCGCAGATAGTATATTCTGATACGCTTTTGTCTGCTTCTTGTTCCTGGCGACACCTGCAGAAACATGTGTAACCACGTAGAAGTAACAGTCATATGTGTGGCTGCTTTGCTCTCTCACTACGCACTTGGAACAAAATATTACGACGTTTTCCAATTTCAATCAATTCGGAAGATTTCTTGCACAAGCACTGCAGCGTATATGTCGGACCAACACCTGATCCTAGCCACCAATATGATATTTGAAATAGAGGTCGTACCCTGTTTTCACTACCAATAAAAAAGACAGCAAACCAAAACTTCAATATTCAATGTCCCTGTTGAAATAATGGTGGCAGAATGTGAGAAAATTATGCTTCTAAAATACACTTTTACATTTTCTCGTTGCTGCGGCGAACTAGACAGGGATCCGGTGGTGGGGAATAAAAGCTTGTGTGTCGCTGTAGTAACCATGCAGTGTGCAAACTTAGTTTATATATTTTAATCCAGCTTTGAAAAAAACACACGATTAGGTGACCTTTACCATTACCACTCTGCCATAATTTTCACCAGAGAATGTTATGTTACATAGAATCGACATCACACTACGCTGCCATGATCTTCACTAGAGAATGTTATGTTACATAGAATCGACATCACACTACGCTGCCATGATCTTCACTAGAGAATGTTATGTTACATAGAATCGACATCACACTACGCTGCCATGATCTTCACCAGAGAATGTTATGTTACATAGAATCGACATCACACTATGCTGCCATGATCTTCACCAGAGAATGCTATGTTACATAGAATCGACATCACACTACGCTGCCATGATCTTCACTAGAGAATGTTATGTTACATAGAATCGACATCACACTACGCTGCCATGATCTTCACCAGAGAATGTTATGTTACAGGTAGAAGACTGTCTGGTACCGGGATGGGTGTCAGAACTGACCACTCTGACGTCAGACTTGACGGGGATAGGAGTTGGTGACATCGAATACTTACACGATAGGCTATTACATTTAGAATGACAGTAACTCGTAGATAGATAGCCAATAACATAGAAGATGGGCTCTTTCCAAAGTAAAGTGATGGCTAAATCAGCCGACCCAGAAAATACCATTGGACAGCAATGGTTGTTGTTTAAGTCTGTACAATGACACTGTAGAGATACATCCCGGAGACTGGCAGGAAGACTAGAGAGAGAGACTGGAAGTGAGAAAGTTTGCAGAGTGGTTGCCCCATCATACACCTCGAGTTTTGCCAGTCGCACTCAATAGGTGCTTATTATGGACACCCTGTAAACAGTAAGAGATCTGAATGTGTGTTGTACGTGCAGGACACCTTGTGAACTATGTGTGTTCGGATTATGGGAGAGCGTTCAGAGTACGTGAAGTGATCTAATTATATGTAAATGCACAAATCATCTAAATACGTGATTTGATTTTATGTGAGTGGACAGTCGCATGAGTACGTGAAGTGACTGATTATATGTGAATGCACATATCGTCTGAGTACGTAATGTGATCCTGAGGACGAGTTTGTGAATGTATGTTGAGGGGGCAGACAGAGGACGACGAGCTAACTGGGGTAATTAAGTTGTGACTAGAATCATTCTTGAAGTTATGAAGTTTGTTGTTGCAGGTTTCGACTTAGAATCTGCGTTTTTGTTATGTAGTTACAAAAATAACATCAACAGCATTTGCTTCTATTTTCTGTGGTAGTTAAAATATTAAGATTATTTAGTTTAGACGTCTTTTGCTTTCTGTTGAAATTGTGCAACGATTATTCTTTGTTAGTAAATGATAATATTTAGTTATATGGTCAGGATAGTGTTTACTGTGTTTTCTGTATGGAAGCCGTGTCGTGGTGTAGTTGTATGTTGTAAGTCTTAAGATAAGTAAACTACTCAGCTAAATACATACTCTACCACATATCTTTAATTTGGTTCGAGTGAGCAGGATATCTTTGATAAGATAATTAGTCAGCAATAATCTTAAAGCCTACGCTGCTACACATAGAATCGAAACCACACCACCCTGCTATAATTTTCACGAGAGATGTTATGTTACATAGAATCAACATCATACCGCCCAACCTCGTTGGTAGGACAGCCGTGACATAGCCTGTTTTCATGGAACTCAACGAGGACGGGAAGTTCTACCTTAATCGATATGTTTCGTATGACTCTCATGTTAATCTTTGTTTTCCACATCGATATGTAAAGTGTAGATTATTGTTCTGTTTGTTGGCCTTTTTTAGGGACGGAGTAAGTTATTTCCTTAGCAAGGAGGTTGTGCGAAGATGCGGTGAGAATGGAAATAATTCAAAGTGTAAAATGGATTGCATTGCAGATGTGCAACTTGATGGATGTTCTCAGAGTGCTGGTGCCGCCGTAGCCAACACTACAAGCTCTCTGTGAGGAAGACGATTTCATTCTATGACGCCCAAGTATTGATTATCTGGCACTTTCTAGGATTGGTTTAGTTTCTATGATGCTCTTGGATCCCGAATGGTAAAATAAATATGAGCAAGTTTAGACTCAGTACTCAATGATTCATCTTCAGTCGACCGGAAGCTATTTTTTCAAATATACAAGGGTGTACAGTAAAACTCAAAACCAATATGGCTGAAATACAATCAATTCTAATACGTAGTTTTACATAAGAACAGTGACATACATGAACCGACATATCAACTTAAAGATTAGGTTGATCCGTTTTACTGATATTTGTTTAACGTAGTTCACTGTTTTTAATTTGTGCTACTTTTGTTTGTTCAGTCCTTGATAATGATCTTTTTATTTTGGAACGTTGGCACATATACATTATTGTACAATGACGTTAGAGCATGTACTCTTATAACAGGTATGTAGATAATTACGGTCATATGTTTATTTTATTGTTAGTGTTTACTATCAGAATTCAGACAAAGAAAAGTACATTTGCTCGTGATCGCCACGAAGACCGCAACAGAATGATCCCCTCCCCCTCCTCTCCATCTCTCTCTCTCTCTCTCTCTCTCTCTCTCTCTCTATCTTGTTTTTTTAATTCTTATGTTATTGAGGTAAGGTGTCAGTCTCGGGTACCGGGAGTCGCGGGTTTGAATCACGGTGGAGACCCTGATTTTTTCGCGTGTATCTTCTGGTAAAAATTCCGCTGATCTCTAGGTAGTGAGACCGAACTCCTGTGATCAGTGTCGAGCAGTTAAAAATCTCTTGGAAGTTAGAAATAAAAAAGACTAAACCTAACGGCCACCACCTTTACAAAAATACAAAATTCTAGTTAACAAATCTACCCAAATTTATTTGTATCTTTCCCAGGCATAGTAAGCCGCAGGAAGTTTTAAATACATTCTACGCATAGCCTTCGGCTACCTGGCAACAGACATTACCAGCATTCTTGTTTGAACACCAGCATTCCAAGTATTTCAAGTATTTCTTTCTGCACAACAGAGTTACACCAATTAAATATTCAGTCATCCAGCCTCTTTAAGAAAACTACCATTGCTATGTTGTTTTATGGACACTGGCATTAACATTCGTGACTTTCTGCCCAATACCATAGTCAATGTACTCGTTTGTGTGTTATCAAAAGCGCTTCAATTAATCTCCACGTACGGGATCAAGATGCTGAGCAGCACATGAGCTGCAGTGGTCAGCGACCCATAGCCGACTGCTAGCGTCAGGGCAAGCGAACCATAGCTGCCAAGACCCCTCTACACCTCCACGCGGTGATCCTGGATAACAGGCTGCAGCAGGACAGACTTGCTAAGGAGAAGGTATCGAAGAGGGAATGCTAACCCAATGCTAAAAAAAATGCTTGCTGGAGTCAAATGTGTTGGACCGAAAGGTGCAAATATCGCAGCCAAGCTGTAAACTACGACACAACACATTCCGTTCTCTGGACTACATTCTGCTATTTACCCTTTCTGGGTTTGGTAGTGGAAGATTGAGAATGAACGAAGAAGAAGAAGAAGAATCTCCACGTACTTTTGTAATCAGTGCAACGCCAACGAGGCCATTGTCTGTTGAAGTCATCAGAAGAAGCGGTTTTGTAACATTGTGTTTCGATAATTCAGCCAGGTTTCATGTTGTCTGTAGAGAACATTATATATGTAGAATTTGGAATACCTTTCCCCAATGCATCAGATGATGATCTACTGTATGTCTTTTGAATGTGCTGTTACTTGTGTGATAATAACAACTCACTTAATTGCTCCTTTTCTACCATTCAGTGTAGAAGTTTGTCAGAAAGAGGGTCAGACCTTTTTATAAGCTGTCTTCTGAATGTAGGTAATTATTCCACGACAGTCACTACATGCACAAGCACAACCAACGTTTCCTGACAAGTTCAGATCAATGTATTTGTTTAGGGTTTCTTCCAGGAGTGACACGTGAATCATCCGATTGTGCAACAGCTTGGAAATGTAACTTCTTCTATCACATATCACACATGTTTCATTGCAGAACATTACATTATCGTTATTTATATATCTGTGTTTGTTTCCAGAAGTTAATTTCATTTTCCACACCTAGACCATGACCGGATGCTGCGTGGCCTAGGGAAGAAGCATCCATTTCACAATCCCAACGCAACCAGTTCGAATCACGCTCGTGTCCAGTTTGGCAGACATGGGTGTTTTCAATATTTGCCACCTGAAACAGGAGTAGCTGTATCATGTCTTGCAGTGCCGAGAAGGAAGGTAGGTGATGATCCACTTCCTCTGATAGATAATGCCAGTTTCTACAGTTTGGGTTTTTCATTGAGCTGTTATACGTGTGAGGGAGTTGAGTAGGCATGGAACTGATCTTAGTCTCAACATGTACAAGCGTTTGATGATTACGTGCGAAAAGTTATATCATCTTTTCTAGATGGTGCTGATTGATGTTCAGATACCCGCCATTCCGTTTTGGCCATTGCTCCGGTATTTAACAAGTCTGAATTTTAAAATTGTGCTAAATTGTTGATTTATTGTTTGTTTGTTGCATTGACCTGTACTGGTTGGCTAGTGTATGGTATTGATAATTGGTCATTCATTGTTTGTTGCATTGATCTGTACTGATTATCTAGAGTGGTGTTGATGATCGGTGATTTACTGTTTGTTGCATTGACCTGTACTGGTTGGCTAGTGTGTGGTGTTGATGGTCAGTGATTAATTGTTTGTTAGCTGCTCTGACCTGTACTGGCTGGCTAGTGGGTGGTGTTGATCGGTGATTTACTGTTTGTTGCATTGATCTGTACTGGTTGGCTAGTGTGTGGTGTTGATGATCGGTGATTTACTGTTTGTTGTATTGATCTGTACTGGTTGGCTAGTGTGTGGTGTTGATAACCCTCATTTTGCAAATGTATATGTACTCTCGTTTAAAGGAATGTCAACATGTCCTGGTATCCGGTGCATGAAAATGTTAATTCCATAGTTTCTTTAAATATGACAATTTTCTATAGCTTGGTGGACAATATCTATTGCATAACTTCTTCAGTGTTAATAGCCCCTATAGCAGCCCATTAATCTGAACGAATTGCCTGGTGTTGAATATCCATATGAGCAGCCTATGAATCTGATAAAGATTATATTAAATTTGGATTTTTCCACAATTATCAAATCTCTGGTTTTTCATTTAGTTTATTTATTCACCGGCAAACGTTTCTACTTTTCTGTTCGTGCAGTGAACTGCAAAGACCTGCTTTTTTAATACGACAATATATGTCAACTATGCCAGCAGCCCGCACCAAAAAGAGTAGTGGTACAGTGGGATCAATCCCACTGTAACATTCAAGGCAACGAGGAGGCAGACAGACTGGCAAAAGAAGGTGCAAGACTACCACAACCAGATTCTAGTGTGACCTACGAAGAGTCCAAAAGGTTTATTAGAGCCAGAT
Organism: Ariolimax columbianus; assembly: GCA_036924085.1. Lineage (NCBI taxonomy): Eukaryota > Metazoa > Mollusca > Gastropoda > Stylommatophora > Arionidae > Ariolimax > Ariolimax columbianus. The sequence continues at coordinate 128,561,879 of JAVGWX010000001.1, forward strand.
ACATGGCCAAATGGGAAACAGAATAAACTGGCTACACAAAAAAATGATGCCTATTACCAGTTGAACAGAAGAGAGCAGGTCGTAATCTTCAGACTCCGCACAGGCCACAACAGACTGAGGTACCATCTATTCAATAAACCTGTGGTACAGGGAACATGACCGCTGAACACCTGCTGCAAAATTGTCCGACATACGAAGACCAGAGAAAGCACATGTGGCCATCACCAGTGCCAACACTAGACAAGCTCTTTGGCAGTGTCGACAGCCTCAAGATGACAGCTGCTTTCTTCGAATAAATTCAAGTTGACGTCTGACAGCGTACGAAGAAGAAGAAGAAGAAGGATACGACAATATTTATCGTGGGGGGAAGAACGTGCGTGTGTCTCCCAACTTCTCTGATTCCATGGCAAGATATGGTCAAGAGGACTCCGGGCAGAAAAGTGATGTTCGCACACCAAAGACAAAGTTAGAAGCAGTTTTGTTAATGGAAACGCAGTAGACATCAACTTAATTATTTCATGTGAGAGTCTGTCTTATTCGGGGCTTGAGATGACTTGGAGTACATTCCTGGATGGTCGTTTAGGGCTTAAGATGGCTTGGGGTACACTCCAGGGTGGCCGTTTTCATTGTAGTTATGTTTTATGTTTTGGTTGATAATAATCCGAGTTGCCACATGAACAGCTGTTGCTTCAGCTCTGAAATTGATACAGGTCTCTCCTGCGGGTATGCAGTGATTTTTTATGTCGACATTGAGGTGTGCGATGTAGATTCCACTGCCTCTCCTGTGTACACGTGTGTCCAAAAGTTGCTAGGGTACTGTCTCTTGAGTTTTTTGCAGAACGTAGATTTTCTGTTCTGTTCCTGACTGCTCACTTTTCTTCGTTAATCATAGAGCCTCCAAGATTATTTTGTACCTGTCCTGGCTCCGTGACCAAGGTTCTGGAATGCTTTGCACTTTCGGATTTCGGCTTCCATGATGTCTGCGGGATGTATGTGGATTTCTCTGGTCAGGTGGTTGGGACTTTTCCTTATTAGTCTGTGTTTTGTCCTCTCTTGGAACTTCCGGTGCAGAGGATGATCAGGTAGCCTCTTTAGTTTTTCAAACTGAGCAAGGGCTTTGTGTTTTCTTCTTAATTCGAGGGCTCATTATTTGCTGTTTTTCCCCAGTGATTGTACTGCTTTTCAAAGCCCCAAGGCTAGTTCTGAGACCCATATTTTGGAGTCGGTCTAGTTTTCCTGTGTCTGTTTTGGCCGCTGTTGCTCAAGAGCTGGAGACATATTCCATGATTGGTCTGATTGCACCCGTGTAGACTTTCTGGATAATTTTTGTTGTTGGCCCCCCTCCCCTCCCCCCCCCCCCCACGATGTAGCAGCCAGTATTTTCATCACTGAGAGCTTTTTATGACGCTTTTCTTGATTTTTTAAATATATTTGGGATTGCAGGACATTTTTGAGTCAAATGTAACTCCAAAGAATGTATAGGTGTCCAACTGGGGTAATTGTTGGTTTCCTATCTTTATTGTAATTGTTTCGGTTGGGGGGGGGGGGGGAGTGAAAGAGAGTAGTGGAGGTGTTGGTTTGCTTCATTTTCAGTCCTCACTCTTTTGTCCAGTTCTCCACCATCTCTACAGTCTTTCGGAATAAGAATGAGGCTATTGTTGCATGTTCAGTGGCTGTCCATACAGCCAAGTCATCTGCGTGTAGGCAATTCTAGACATACTGATGGCAGCATTTATTTGATGTCGTTTATATATATATATATATATTTATATCAAGAATAGAGTTTGCGCTAGTATACTTCCCTGTGGCACTGCCTCTCTGATCCTGACTGACCTGCTGTTATAGTATTCCAATTTAACCCTGGCAGATCTTTGGAAGAGATAACTTTTAATCCATGGGAATATGTTGTTGGTAATTCTAAAACGTTTCTAGTATCAAACGGAGTAAAACAAGGATGTGTACTCGCTCCGACTTTGTTCAGCATGATGTTCGCGGCCACGATGACAGACGCCTTCAGATCATTGGAGCTTGGAATACCCATAAAGTACCGCACAGATGGCAAGTTACTCAATTCCAGAAGAATGAAGGCTAAAACCAAAGTGGCTGGCGACATAATCAGGGAACTTGTATTTGCTGAACATGCAGGTTGGAATGGACCAGTTCTCTGCCGCATGCGAAAATTTTGGCCTGACCATAAATGCCAAAAAACAGAGGTCATGTACCAATCAGCACCAGGCATGCCGTACACAAAACCAGAGACTACAGTCAGCGGGCAGACGTTGAATGCCGTAGACAAATTCACATATCTGGGCAGCACGCTGTCGAGATCTGTCAGCCTAGACGATGAGGTGGCAAGCAGAATAGAAAAGGCCAGCACAGCCTTTGGTAGAATGCGCTCGATAGTCTGGGCACGTCGTGGCATCAGCGTCAAGACCAAACTCAAAGTCTACCGTGCAACCATCATTCCAACCCTACTATACGCTTGCGGAAGCTGGACTGTATACTCTGGACATGCAAGGAGGTTAAACCACTTCCACACAGGTTGCCTGAGGCGAATATTCCACATCCGATGGCAAGATCGTGTCACTGACATCGAGGTTCTCTCGAGGGCTAACATGCCCAGCATCCATGCACTGCTAGAAAAAGCACGACTAGGATGGGCGGGACATCTCGTCCGTATGTCAGACGAGCGGCTCCCAAAGAAGCTTCTCTACAGCGAGCTGAGAGAGGGATGGCGCGAGAGAGGGCGCCCAAAGAAACGTTTTAAAGACGGTCTGAAGGACTCACTAAAAAGTTGCCAGATAGACATCGACACCTGGGAATATCTTGCGCAAAACAGATCTGACTGGAGAAACACAGTCAAATCGGGTGTAGCTGCCGGTGAAGATGACCGTGTTGTGAAAGCCCAGAACAGACGCGAGACGCGGAAATCCCGAGCAGCGGGAACACCATCCCCTTCTACAAACCTCGTGTGCCCCATATGTAGCAGATGTTTTCGTGCTCGCATTGGCCTGTTCAGCCACATGCGCACCCACACCCAACAGGGAAATCTGTGACAAGGATGACGTGGCGGTCCTCATCGACAACGATGGACAGCTATTATTATTAATTCCGGCATGGAAGATTCTCAGCTTTTGGCCTTTTCTCCAGACAGTATTGATGGCATGGAAGAGATCAAAGCAGATCGCTAGACCTTTCTATACATCAACAATTCATGATCTAAATTCATGTGTAGTTCATAAACCTCCGGTCTCAGACAAATCGTACCGCTTGATTTTTTTATACTACCTACATAGATTCTTGCTAAATGACTGTTTCTGACCATCAAGAAATAGAATAGTCGAGATAAGACCGTACACACCTCTTGTATTTGTTGAATAATGTATTTAAATTTGCTTTCCACGGTGTGCTGGCCAGCTGTTTAATTAAAGATGCTTAGTTCATGCTTTATCTGTCAGTACTTATATACTTCTTGTATGTATATTTTGTATCCAACTGTACATCTATGTAGGTTGGGTTGGTTTCATGTCAAAGCTTCGTTATTATCTAGTGTTATTTTTAGCTCCATTTTTGCTTTATGGTTAATGATAGTAACTGTAGAATAGGCTGTTTTGTTCGTGTTGATCATGATGTTCCACAACGTATGAATTTATCCTTGAAGGGAAATTTGCTTTTTGTCTATATAACTATGTCATCTGTAAACAAGGTATTGCATATTTTTTAGATATTCTTAATAGTAATTAATTTAAATTGGAAATAAAGTACAGCTTAACGTCGATCCCCGAGGTAATATTTCCTGGAGTATCCTTATCTTTAATGAAACTGCTTTCAAATGTATGATGGTACTCATAGCTCTGTTTGGTAGTACGGTAGTTATTCCTTCTACATCCATATTTTGCCTTTTGAGTAACAGACCATCTTTCCATAATCTGTGGAACACATGTTTGAACTCTGTAAATACAGCAGTGGGTGCAATTTTGGTATGTGTGAACCAATTGTTGTATTAGGCGTCTTAAACTATCTGGGGTTGTCTGACTTCTACGCTCTGACTGGTTGGGGTGTGGAACGTTGCATTTGTCTGACTCTTTTTCACATTGATTGGTTGGTGTGGGAGACATTCCATTTGTCTTACTATTCTACACCTTCACTGGTTGGGGTTGGGGAATGTTGCATTTGTCTGACTCTTCTACGCGTTTTCCAAAGAGATGGGTCTGAAGCGTGTGACTACCTCGAGAGATTTGCCTTTATTTCGTATGGTAACGATGTTTGCACGCAGTATTCTGTGTTTTATACATCTATTTTTTTCCATTTCTTGTTAATAAGGTTTAAAATAGTTTTTTTGCATTTGGGAAGCATTTCAACAGATTTTGTATCTTGTCAAGGTGCCTTTCTCAACTTCTACGTTGTTGGACTGGCTTGTAGCCCTGCCATCTTAAATTCTTGGTTAAAAAGGTCCCATGCTGCATTACGTGTTTTAATCACACACTTCATGGACTTTTAAAGTTAATTCTTACTTTTATCATGACAAAAGAAGTTGTTTAATACTTTGACTTAGCTACTTTCTTTATGGACTGATCTGTTCAGAAAATGCGCAGGTAAAGGTTTTTTTCTGCGGTTTTCCTGCTAAACCCTTGAGCAGTCCCCATGCCTTTCTTGAAGCCATTATTTGGTCAAGGCTCTCACATTGGTATTTCGATGTTTCTGTCTTTGTGTTCCTTCTTGCGAGATACATGCTGTTAGATGTACTAGAGTTTTAGGCTTGGTTTTGATTTTGCTGGGCTTCTTCTCTTGACTCATCTTTACTAGACACACACAAATTATGTTTTCCAGATGATGCTGGTCCTTCTCCTAGTACCTTCTTCAGCTGCCTGTAGTATTGACAAATGTACGATCCCCATTGTCGAAATATTCCTTCGTGTCAACGTTACTGAGTTGGCACAGCTCTTGGTCTGTCTTAGTATAATTTCAAATCGGCTGTATTTCAGATTTTTTTTCTCTATCTGGGTTCTAGTATGATGGTTATGAAGAAGAGAAGGTGGTCTCTCCCTATATCGCTTAATACTTTCTATAAACACTGGTTCTGTAACTCTACCGTTATTAGTATCTTGCCTTGATGGCTGCTAGACTGGTTCTTGGAAACGTTTGTTGAATGCCGCTGGTGTGGATTTCTTATCTCGGAAGATGATAAAATAAGAAGTGTCTTAAAGGGGAAGAGCTGTTTGATAATGTCATTAAAATGGACAAAAATATAAAATATTGGTTCTGCCTGTTTTATGATAAATGAACATCTCATGAATCAAAATATACATATATATATCTTCTTCTTCTTCTTCTTTGTACGACGTCAGACGTCAACTTGAATTTGTTCGAAGAAAGCAGCTGTCATCCTGAGGCTGTCGACACTGCCATAGAGCTTGTCTAGTGTTGGCACAGGTGATGGCCACATGTGCTTTCTCTGGTACTCGTATGTGGGGCAATTTTGCAGCAGGTGTTCAGCGGTCATTTTCCCTGTACCACAGGTGCATTCGTCAGTGCCACCTATCTTCAGTTTATTGAATAGGTGGTACCTCAGTCTGTTGTGGCCTGTGCGGAGTCTTCTTCTTCTTCTTCTGCGTACACACTCAGACAGTAACCATTATTTTCTCGAAAAAAGCGGCGGTCATCCTGAGACTCTCGCCACTACCATAGAGCTTGTCTTGCAGTTCCACTGGCAATGGCCACATCTGCTCTCTCTGATCCTCGTATGTCGGGCAGTTCTGCAGCAGATGTTCAGTGGTCATTTTACCAGTACCGCACGGGCATTCGTCGGTACACCCTATCTTCAATTTGTTGAATAGGTGGTACCTCAGTCTGTTGTGGCCAGTGCGAAGTCTGAAGACAACGACCTGCTCTCTTCGGTTCAACTGGTAATAGGCATCGTTTTTGGTGTAACCAGTATGTTCGGTTTCCCATTTGGTCATGTATCTGGCTTTGATAAGCCGTTTTGACTCTTCGTACGTCATACTGGTATCTGTTTGTGGTAGCCTTGCACCTTCTTTTGCCAGTCTGTCTGCCTCCTCGTTGCCTTGGATGTTGCAGTGTGACGGAACCCACTGTACCACTACCCTTTTTGGTGCGGACTGCTGGCACAGTTTGCAGAGTGCTGCTCTTAAGTCATTAAGCTCAGTGTTTTTCTGGCTTTTTAGAGCTGTGACTACTTCGAGAGCATCTGTCAGCAGGACTATATGGCTCTCATTTTCACTGTGTGTTACCATTTCTTCCACTGCCGCTCTCAGTGCCTCTGCCTCTGCTCTGAAATTGCTTGTGTACTTACCAGTAGCGAATGACAGTGTTATTTTTCTGCCATTTGGTAGGTTCAGGAATGCTCCTGCCCCTCCGTTCTGTGTAGTGTTTGTTACAGAACCGTCGGTGTATGCATGGGTCCAGTCCATGCTTGGGTAGCTTTTCGTTATGAAGCTTAGGGTAGTGTCTCTCCTTTCTTTTTCACTCTGGCAGTTTTTGTTTGCAATACCTGGTATATTTTCTACCACCTCTGGAAATATATCCTGCCTCCAAGTAGGTTTTCGTACAGTAGTGATGGGTTTTGGTGTTGTTAGTGCGTTTATGGGATCTTCGTGCATCTTTGCTTTGGCTATTTCTGCAAAGTTTCTCCGCTTTAGTTTCCCATTTCCCAAATTGTTTAGTCTCTGGTACATTGGATGGTCGGTCAGTCTTCTGAGTTTCTCTGACTGCAGCTGGGCTCTGCAGTCTCTTCTATCGGTCATGGATTGCAATTTTGTAATCTTTTCGAGTTCTACAATTGGCGTTGACTTCATGCCACCTGTTATAATTCTCATGGCTTGGTTTTGAAGTTTGTTAACTTTATCGAAGTTCGCCTTCGCTGCGGTTGTCCATGCCGCGATGCCATACTCGAGAACTGGTCTCACTCTTCCAGTGTACAGTTTCTTTAGTATGCCTTCGTCTGCTCCCCAGCTTGTGCCAGCAAGTTTTCTCATGATCGCCATTCTTTCTCTGGCTTTCATTCGGTTTCTCTCAATCTGACTTTTCCATGTCATGCGCCGATCAAATGTGACTCCCAGATAGGTTGGGTTGTCGTTTGGCTGCAGGATTTAGCCATTCAGACTTAATTTGGTACTTTGGGGTTTTAATGAGAGCGAGAATATTGTGCACGTGGTTTTCTCTTCGTTTATTTTGACCAGCCATGAGTTTGCCCACTCTTCCAGCGATGTTAGGGCCGTCTGCATCCGATTTCTTGCTATGGTGAGATTCTTTTCAGAGGTCCACATAGCCAGATCGTCTGCAAACATTGAGCTATGGACTCTTCTTGGTATATTCTCTGTAATATCGTTTATATATACCAGGAAGAGTGTGGGTGACAATACTCCCCCTTGGGGTACTCCCTGCTCGAGTGTCACCTTTTTGCTCATCTGCCCTTGTACTTGGACTCTGGCCGTTCTTTGTTTGAGGTAGTGGTTGATCCACTTGTACATCTTCCCACAGACATCACTTCTTCTTAGCTTGACTCTAAGTCCATCCTTCCAGACTTTGTCAAATGCCTTTTCCAGATCCACCCAAACAGCTACTGTGTGTTTCTGTGCCTGGTAGGCATCTTCTATCTCCTGGGCTATGAGGATGACCTGGTCCTCAGTGGATCTGTGCTGTCTAAAGCCGGCTTGCTGTGGAATTAGTATTCGTTTTTCTTCCAGATGCCACATCAGTCTGGTGTTTATCATCCGTTCCATCAGCTTGCCAACACAGCTCAGTAGGCTTATGGGCCTGTATCCATTTGGATCTGTTTTGTCCTTCCCTGTTTTTGGTACTGGTACCAGTATTGCATCTTTCCATGCCTGGGGTACAATACCCCTTTTCCAGCTTTGGTTCAGGACTGATAGTAGTTTCTTCTTCGCTGTTTGGCCCAGCCCCATCAGCATTTCGTTTGTTATCCCGTCTTTTCCGGGAGATTTCCTTTTCTTTAGTGTACTCATAGCTTCTTCCATTTCGCGCATTGTTAGTTTGGCCATCATGTGCTCTTCAGGAGCCGTATTTACGTTTTCGTGTCCCTTTAGCTCTTCGCTAATGTCTGTATGCTTATCTGCAGGGACCTCGATGTGGTTTGCTCTGGCATAGTGATCGACAAAGGCGTTTGCGGCTTTCTTACCTGTGATCAAGTTCTCGCCCTGCTTGATAGTAATTTGTTTATTTGACGGGGTTTCGTCGTTCATGGCTCTGACTAGCTTCCATAGCTTGTTCCCGTCTTTGTCCAGGTTCAGACTTTCCGTTTTATTTTTCCAGCTTTCTCTTGCTGTTTGCTTGAGAGTGTGTTTGTACTTCGCCGCGACGGCTTTGAGGGCGATGTTTGCCTCCATGGATTTTTCTCGTTCTGCCATGTTCCTAGCATTTGTTACTGCATCTTCCACTTTCTGTAACTCATCATTCCAGTAGGGCTTATAGTTTTTCCTAGCTCCTCTTGGGATGGTTTCAGTGGCGGCTTGCATTATTGCCTTGCTTAGGCTCTCCACCATGGGCTTCATTTTGGTGTTTCGTGTGTTGATGGTTTCACACAGCCCATCTGTCAGGATTGCAAATCTGTCCCAGTCGGCTCGTTTGTAATTCCAACGTGGGAGCGGTTTTGTTTCCTGTGGGCTTACTTCCATGTCAATGGTTAGCCTGATCGGCCTGTGGTCGCTACCTGCCAGTTGGTTCAGCACCTGGCGGTCTATTTTATAGTGTATGTCCTGTGTGGAGAAGGCCAAATCTGGAGTCGAGGTGGTATGCCATGTTCTTGAATAGAAGCTAGGGCTATCCTCCGGCCTATTGATTAGGGAGAGATTTGCATCTATCTCCCAATCTTCCACTTCGTCACCTCTACTGTCTGTGTCAGAGTATCCCCATCTCTCCGAGTGGCTGTTGAAATCTCCAACTACTATGCAGTTGGAGTCTCTGACCTCCATACTCGAGAGCGATAGGTCTCTGTTTGGTGGTCCGTACAGATTGAAAATGCGGAGTTTCGTCTCTTGAGCCATTATGTCAACTCCTACAATTTCTGCTTGTCCGGTGTGATTGACAGGTACCGCGCTACTCGGTATGCTGTTTCTGGTCAGTATCAGGACCCCTCCTTTGTGGCCTTCTCTATCTAGACGGAAGGTCTGGTATCCTCTGATTGAGAATTTATGGTTATTGTTGAGGTGCGTTTCCTTGTGCGGAGTCTGAAGACCACGACCTACTCTCTTCTGTTCAACTGGTAATAGGCATCATTTTTGGTGCAGCCAGTATGTTCTGTTTCCCATTTGGCCATGTATCTGGCCCTAATAAACCTTTTGGACTCTTCGTAGGTCACACTAGAATCTGGTTGTGGTAGTCTTGCGCCTTCTTTTGCCAGTCTGTCTGCCTCCTCGTTGCCTTGGATGTTACAGTGCGATGGAACCCACTGTACCACTACTCTTTTTGGTGCGGACTGCTGGCATAGTTGACAGAGTACTTCTCGTAAATCATTTAGTTCAGTATTTTTCAGGCTTTTTAATGCTGTAACCACGGCCAGAGCATCTGCCAGCCGGACTATCTGGCTTTCATTACTTTCGCCTGTCTGCATTGCAATTTACTGCAGCCTTCAGTGCCACTGCCTCCGCTCTGAAATTGCTTGAGGATTTTCCAGTTGCCACTTTTATTTTTCTACCATTTGTTAGGCTCAGGAATACTCCTGCCCTTCCGATCTGTGTTGTGTTTGTTACAGAACCGTCGGTGTATGCCTGGGTCCAGTCCATGCTTGGGTAGTTTTCTGCTATGTACCTCAGGGTTATGTCTCTTCTTTCTTTGTCAGTCTGGCTGTTCTTGTTTCCAATACCTGGTATATTTTCTACCACCTCCGGAATGATATACTGCTTCCATGTGGGTTTGCGTACAGTAGGGATGGGCGTTGGTGTTGTTATGGTGTTCATAGGGTCTTCGCTCATCTTTGCTTTGGCTATTTCTGCAACGTTTCTCCGCTTTAGTTTCCCTTTTCCAAATCTATTTAGTCTCTGATGCATTGTGTGGTCTGTCAGTCTTCTTAGTTTCTCTGCTTGCTGCTGGGCTCTGCAGTCTCTTCTGTCGGTCATGGATTGCAGATTTGTAATCTTTTCAAGTTCTACAATTGGCGTTGACTTCATGCCTGCTGTTATAACTCACATGGCTTGGAGTACCTTTCAAATATAGACATTTAGTACTGGAAGAAGTGTGTTGAACAAGTACTTCGGAAGAAGAATAGTACTTGCAACGAGATGGATTACATATTGTGCAGCCTGTAACAACCATCAACCTCTTTGAATCGACAGATTCGGATGATTAATATAATCTTTGGTGGACATACTGATTAGCAGACTTGGATGAATTATCGTGTCTATAAAAACAATTAAGCGTACATGCAATGGCAATAAATACATTTCAATATTCAAATGCGTTACACAACATAAAATTTGCTGCGCAGTTGATACAACCTTGGGGGTCTAAGTGTGACCGAAGGGCTGTACTAACTGTTGCAAATTGGTACCATTTTTTACGATTGGGCATGAAGGGAAACAAACAATCAATTCGTCTATCAAGACATTTAGGAGATACGCCTTTGAACAAAATGCGACGACAAATTAAGCTGCGTACTGTACAATCTTAAATTGAATGCCAATTCTTTGCAACGGTCCTAAAAGATCCATATAATTCGTCGATGTGCAAACTTCTTAACATCTATGAACTAAATAATAGCAATGTTTTAACATCATGGATATTCTAAGGCTGCATGCGAAAAATCATTTGGATTTGACATGCAGTTTAGTAGAAAATTGCGAATTACGTTTTAACTGAGAATTAAAAGACGGACTTTACCAGACGTGGTACTTATTCAAGGTTAAAGAGCGGACGTTTTATGTATGTGAAAGGAAATGTTCCCAGAAATTCGTTGGTTTCATAAAGAGCGATAGACTGGGAAATTATGATAGTTTGAAATTTTATGGAAACTACACCTGGTGCTGACTACATTTCTGAGAAAAAAAATCCATTCCAAATCTATTGAGTCTCTGATGCATTGTGTGGTCTGTCAGTCTTCTTAGTCTCTGTGCTTGCTGCTGGGCTCTGCAGTCTCTTCTGTCGGTCATGGAATGCAGATTTGTAATCTTTTCAAGTTTTACAATTGGCGTTGACTTCATGCCTCCTGTTATAACTCTCATGGCTTGGTTTTGAAGTTTGCTAATGCTATCAAAGTTCGCCTTTGCTGCTGTTGTCCATGCCGCAATGCCATACTCGAGAACTGGTCTCACTCTTCCAGTGTACAGTTTCTTCAATATTCTTTCGTCTCCTCTCTAGCTTGTGCCAGCAAGTTTCCTTATGATTGCCATTCTTTGTCTTGCTGGCATTCGGTTTCTCTCAATCTGACTTTTCCATGTCATATGTCGATCAAATGTGACGCCCAAGTAGTTTGGGTTGTCGTTTGGCCGCAGATATTTGCCTTTAAGACTTAATTTGGTGTTCTGTGGTTTATTTGAAATCGAGAATATCGTACATGTTGTTTTTTCTTCATTTATTTCGACCAGCTATGATTTCGCCCACTCTTCCAACGATGTTAGGGCCTGCTGCATCCGATTGTTGCTACGGTGAGATTTTTTTCAGAGGTCCACATAGCCAGATCGTCTGCAAACATGGAGCTGTGGACTTTTCTTGGTATAGTCTCTATGATGTTATTTATATACACCAGAAAAAAGTGTGGGTGACAGTACTCCCCATTGGGGTACTACTTGCTCTAATGTCACCTTTTTCCTCAAAAATATATTTATATACTTATTGTGAAGAAAGCTTCTAAGCCAGTGTATTTTGACTTTTATGTCACAATAGTACGGCGATATTTTGCTAAAAGTTGTAAACTTAATAAGTACTTGAGCCGAGTTTTCACATAGCAACCATGCTTAAACCCCTATAATATTTATTAATCAATGGGAAGGTGCTGGTTAGAAAGCCTATCTTCATAACTACTAGTTGAATGGCAACCATAATACAGTGGTATAATATACATGTATTGTATATATATATATATATATATATATAAATTTCTTTGATTGATTGGCCAGCTAGATTGGTGGCTTGATTTTCCCGCTGTTGAGTTTGAGCATTGAAGTCGTCTGCTATTGCTGCTCGTTTGAAACCAGCTTAATCTTCATGATGTACTGTAGCCGTTCCTCTTGGAGACATAACTTTGAACATTTAAGTACATCTGACATTGTTCTAGAATATTACATTTTGCATTGTATGTCTGTTTCATCATTGATACGAACGTTTTCAATTGCTGCCCCAATTCTAACTGGATTACTGGACAACCGGTTCTCCAGCGGCAGTTACGCCTTTGCGTGTTCCAACTTCTCTTCCAACGGTATCTATCTTGGGTCCTGGCGGACCAGTGGATAATAAGTCGTTCATCTGAGGTATCGTGAATGTTGTTGTGGATGCAAAGGAGTCGAACCAACGTCGTCCCCGTGGTCGATTCTTGTCTCTGTTGTACCATATTGCTGTCTCTGTGCTCCATGGATAGTCCTTTCTTCTCAGCAAGTGCCTTCCCCCCCCCCCCCCCCCCAGCGATGTTTCATCTTGTCTGCATAAATAGCTGCATCATTCACCAAGGACTAACTCGTATTATAATTTCTCAACCGTTGTTTAGGCAGGAGCACGCATTTGTACAATGTGTAGCCTGGGAACCTGACACGTTAATTGAATGTTTGCGACTTTGTATTTCTAGCCTTTAGTCTGGGGTCATTGAGTTATGCTGGACAAGACACTTACACCATAGTGCCGCAATTTTCATGACAATTCTTGATATATTGGAGGGCTAAAGATGTACTGAACTTTTTGACAGCCTTCAAACGCTCACAGATGACTGCTTGTGATACGGTCAGTTAATCAGAACTGGCCAAGACCCTATTCCGGCTCCAATTGCTGGCATGGAATTAGAGCGCATTAGTGCAGCTTGCCAGAGTCAATCTTCTGTCTTCTTTTGTCTTACTGCTTTTGCCATGAGGTGTCACAGAGAGGCGGGATGTGGGATTTCTTGTTATTGCCAAGTGGGATGCTTGGGCTATCGTTAGATGTAACTTCCTGAGAGACAAACGATTGACCGGCCATGAGGTCGATCCCTTGCAGGTCATCCTAAACCTGCACACGTTATGTCTCACTGCATGCTGTTCATAAGGCATTCTGACAGAATGATCAATCCACTTTATTTTGTAGGCTTCAATGTAAGCACCAACCGGGTTTTCTCCCACTATCTGCCTCAGAATGGTGTTGTGGACGTGGTTACGGATTGTCTTTCCGAATGTACTTCTCACACAGCGCATCTCATAGCACTGGGTCTTACTCTTATGTGTTTCTAGTAAGGATCAAGATTGACATAATGTAGGAGGAAATAGTGTAGGAGGAAATAGTGTAGGAGGAAATAATGTAGGAGGAAATAGTGTAGGAGGAAATAATGTAGGAGGAAATAGTGTAGGAGGAAATAATGTAGGAGGAAATAGTGTAGGAGGAAATAGTGTAGGAGGAAATAGTGTGTTTATCATCCTCACCATCGTCTATCCACTTGTTGTTGTCATTCTGTGTTTCTTCAGTGTCTCACTGACAGCACATTTCCATCTTTTTCGTGGTCCGCCTCTTGCTATGCAACCCTGAAGTCTGTTATTTGTAGATACGTGCATCTGGTAATTTTGGTTGCATTCATGTCAGGTATCCGAACTATTTTATTCTCTGTATTCCATTCTTCATGTTGCACCGACCGTCTACCTGATTACTTCGTTTCGTACTCTGTCAAGCCTTGTGACTCCAACAACCTTTCACAAACATCTCAATTCGCATACCATGAACTTTCTTTCTTGTGTCGTAGTGAGAATCCACGTATGACACTGGTAGCAGGGAGTTGGAATAAAAATACTATTTATCAACTGTCTCTATGTCTTCATTGGAATGTGTTTGTGTTTTAGCAATGATGAGAGTTGATAGGAAATCGCATTTGCTTTCGGTGTTCTTGATTCTACCTCTCTATCTAGCCTTCCACAGTGTGTGAAAACGCTGCCCAAGTGTTTGAATTCACTGATTTGTTTAAGTTCTGTACTTTTTACTTGTATATTAGGTCATCATCATCATCATCATCATCATCGTCGTCGTCAGTCCCGTAACATGAAAGGTCATTAGCGCACTAATACTTTAATTGTTGGACCAGTTCCCGCCACTCCACTTAGTTTTGTACCAGGATATTTGTTCTAGCTATGGACCTTTCGGTCACCCTTCTGATATTGTCTTCCCATCTATTTTTCTGCACCTCTCTCTTACGCTTCCCAGACATAGTACCTTGCAAAACTGTCTTGGTCAATCCAGACGATCTTTAAACATGCCCATACTCAATAGGTCTTTATTTTGGCTGACCTCTCTCTTGAAGGTGTCCCAAACTACCTTATTCGTGATGTGGTCTAGATACGAAATTTGAGAATTCGACGCAGACATCTCATCTCCAAATCCTAAAAATTCTTCGCTCTAGAACTGCTGTCCAAGTTTCGCACGCGTAAAGGTACACGGAAGGGACACGTGCATACATTAAACTCAACTTAGATTTCAGGTTGATGCTTTGTTCTCTCCATAGCGGCCTCAGTTTGGTCAGAGCAGCCATGTTCATTTCTGTTCGTACCTGAATCTCAGTTCTGCAATGTCCGCATCAATTAGTAACAATAATAATGTTCGCGTAGGCGTCAAAAGCCGTCCAGCAAATTGACCACTACCATGACCTACTGCTGAGGCTATGTCCATGCGTAGCGTGTTGATCGAAATTCCTACAGACTCCCAAGGTGGAGCAATGTACTCCGCAGCCTTGAGATGAGGGCTGCGAGGAGTGTGTTAGACCAATGTTTGTGTTAAGCTTTCCGTGTCTGCCCATGTCAAACTCCCTGTTTCCATGTGTCCAGCCACCGAGGCTTCTGACTGTTGGTTAGCGTGACCCTTGCTTTGCTGAGAAAACGAGGTTGGGAAAGGTATCGTGTTACCTCCGGTGGAGGGAATGGCTGGCAGGAGGAAGTCGTCTTCAGTCCGAGCACAAATGTCCTTGAGTAGTGGTAATCTGAACGGAATTCTGGTGTGCAGTAAAGCGGAACATTGAACTTCGTAATGGACTGGTTTCCCTCGGCTAGAGCCAATCATGAAATACAGTAAAATGCAGCATAACAAACAGAATAACCGACCGAAAGCACATCAAATCCACAGAAAAAAGTCCTTGATACCACCTGGTGAAGGATTTGTGAAAAATAATCCGAATAGGAACCCCCAAACATCGGAAAACTCGACACAAATACTGAAGAAAGTCGAGAGCGCAGCCACTAAGACGCGGTCATCTTACTTTTTCCACACCAGCAGTGCTCCCATGTATTTAAACTTGTTGAACAATTTGCAAAGGTTCGCTTTTGATCAAAATCGGACCTGTTAGGCCATCTGGGAAGTTGACCATGATTTTATTTTTCTCTGCACTAATTTCCATTCCAAACATTTTAGCGGCATTGTCGATGTTTGAGATTAGATTCGCAAGTGCTCTTTTCCAGCCACCTTGATAATGTCATCAGCAAACCTGTGATTGGCGAGCGTACGACCGTCTTCTTCTTTGCGTTCAGGATCTTTTGCTCATGCTATATCTGCAGGCCAGTCGCCATGATGAAGTCTGTAGTCTTCACCAGGTCGGAGAGGCTGCCCCACAGCTTTTGTCTCAGCTCCGCACCCTCTGGCCAGGTCTGGCATCTCATTTCCCTATAGATTGGGCATTCCTGTAGAATATGCTCAGGGTTCTGGCATCCTGTTCCACGTGGGCACTCATCGGTATGTGAGATCTTCAGTCGGTAAAGATGTTCTAGTAGTCTGCCCCACGTAATCTTCTAGAACCTCTAACATGATACGTTCAAGAAAACGATGATTCGGGTTGGTGAAAGAATACATCTTTGACGTACACCGGTTGACGTACGGAACCATTCTCCAGTTATCTCGATACGGAAGACTGCACTGGTGGCTTGGGAGTAGAGTTTATCCATGACGTAAAAAAGCCAATATACCAACCTATATTTTTGCATAGTTTCCCACATGGCATCACGTCAATTCATGTTGAAAGCTTTTTTATAGTCAACAAAGTCTTGGCATAGCTTTTGATTATGTTTAAGGTATTTTTTGTTGAGCTGACGCAGATTAAAAAAGGGTTCAATTGTGCTGCGACCAGCCCGAAAACCTGCTTGTACTACTGCAATAAGGCTTTCTGCCCTTGGTTTCAGTTTGTTAAAAATAACCTTAAGCATTACTTTGCTGGGGTTGCCTGATAAGACTGATGGTTCCGTAATTTTGACATTGTTGGAGGTTACCCTTCTTATGTAGGGTTATAATCAGTGATTGTGTCCAACATGTTGGTCATTCCCCTGTCTATCAGATCGCGTTACAGATCTTCGGGGGAATGTCTGTGCCTACAGTCCATCCATGCGTTAGTAGTTCGATTGGTATAGTTCTCTATCTGCCGCCTTGTCCTTCTTTGAGATACTTTATAGCGAAGAAGAAGAGGTGAAGAAGTGGAGATATATTTAATGTTTTCTCGATTCTGTTGATTTTCATTGTCTCAGTCTTTGCTCTACTAATTCTTATATTATATCTATCGAAGGCATTGTCATGGCCATTAAGATCATCTTGGAGACTTTGTTCATAAGAATGAAAAATACTCCGATCATCTGCAAAAGGAAACTCATTTATTGTGATGGTTTATGGTTTTTCTTCAGATTATTTATTTATCAGCCTCCTCTTATTTGAAAGAAACTCCTTAGGGTTTTCCAAAGAAAACGGTGTAATTTGATAATGGACACTTCGCATTCTGAATTATATGTGTGATTTCTCTGTCCACTGTGCCGTCATCAGTGAACATACTACCTAGATATTTGATCTCCCTTACTTGTGTTGATAATGATATGGCAATATCTCTGCACGTGTTAACGAGATAGCATCATAGTCTCTGTCGTGTCTATGTTGATCTTCATGACATGTTCGTTACATGCGTAATTGAGATAGGTTAAGTGGTGGTGTAAGTCTTCTCCATTTTGGTAAAAGTTGACCTGATCATTCGTAGACATTTGATTTATATACTCTTTATCAGGATTAACTAATTTGTGTCATTTTGTCTATATGAATAATTAATGAAAGTGGAGACAGAACACATCTCTGTCGTAACCACTCAGCACTAGGAAACCAATTTGTCATACCGGCATTTCTATATACTGCACCTTCACTGTTTACGCCCAAGGCACGAATGCCATCCAGTAATTGACCATCCACACCATATTTCTCAATTACCTTCCATAGCTTACATCGGTTTATCCAGTGAAATACCGTTTCCTGAGTGATCAAGGCTACGTAGAGTTTCTTTTTGTATTATATGGTTGTTTTTTTCCCTCAACTGCTTAAGAGTAAATATTGTATCCGTACATTCCCTGCTTTGCACTGAGTTTTGGCTCCACGATAGCTTGTACTCGCAGGCACAACATATTTCAAAACGACCTGCAATCCTTGCCGCTGCCCTTGTAATTTTCTCAAAAGGTACCACCGCCGCTCTTTACCAATCACCAGGTACATTCCCTTCAATCTGCTGCCTAATTAAAGATCTGTGTGAGCCATCTTACTCTTACAGCATGACAAGATTTTATGACACCTTATTATATGTTGTCTGCCTCTCTGATTTCTTGCTTGAGTATCAATCTGTTGTTTTGCACAATATATTCCGGTGTTTCTTCCAATGAATGGTGTTGCACAGACTAAATACCGTCATCTGGGTGTGCACTTGGGACAAGTAAGTCTGTGGAATACCCCTAACTTCTGTCTCTTATCCTTTCAAGTTCATAGAGGGGTAGTACTTTTTTGTTATTTACCAATGTGTAAGGACATAATTGTTTATTTCTCAGTCGCAGAGTACAGATGTCTCTGTTAAAATTTCTGGGAGATGTTGACCCTAGCTCACTTAGTACCTCCCCATACGTCTGCCAAGCACGTTCTCTCTGCTCCCTGACTTTACGTCTAGCCTCATTGTGAGTAGTAAAGTCCCGGAGTCTTCTTCCTCTTCGTCTTCTTTTCGTATTCTTCTTCTTCTTCTTCTTCTTCTTCGTACGCTGTCAAACGTCAACCTGTATTTGCTCGAAAAAAGCAGCGGTCATCCTGAGGCTGTCGACGGAGTCAATTTGGATGGAAAAGGAAGGGTGTACTATGACCTACTCTAGATGGCCATAGGTATACCCAGTACTAAAAATGTTCCTCGCTGAAACCGGATGTGTCGAGCTAAAGACGCAGATATCAAAGCGTAGCAGCAAATTACGACACAAAGTAACTACACGTCATTTTCAGGAAAAAAAAAACGACGGAAATTAGGAATCCGTCTAAGGTGAAATGAGGTGAACCCAAATAGGTGAGTCCTCTATGCACAACACAAACACATCGTACCCAATGTCTGTACCACACGTATTTTCCCGTTACACTTTCAAATACTAGAATTGTGTGTTAATATTTATTGTGATATGTATACGAACATAAGCTTTTTTCTTTGTGTTGTAGCCTACACACCGCATAACCTTTATATGAACTTATCACGTCACTGTGTCAATACTAACAAAAGTAATGTGACAATTACTAGTACCACACTCATGAGATTAGTTAATGCATTAATAATCACGCTGATGGCACAGATCCCAACTCTTCATCACAATTGAGTGTCTATGTTTGGTATGCTTGTTTATTTTTCTTTTGGGATCATTGATCATTTAGAATGGGACTCCAGATTCTTCAATATATTCTGCTGTTCTTTTCAGGGTCTCAAATTCACTGTACAGTTTTTCACCCAAAGGAGTCAGCATAGGCCACATCCTTCCTCTCAGATCTGTGTGTTGTGGGCAGTCCTGAAGTACATGTTGTGCTGTCATGTTTGCTAGGTCGCAAGCTAGTTGTAACTGTCTTCAATTTGGTGTAGTCTGCGGTGGCCTCATCGAGACGTAGGGTCTGGCACTCTTTCCGCCTGGCGAATCTACACAAGCAGATCACAATATCATGAAACCTTTGTCCCTCTCTGCAATTCATGAAAGACACTGCACCTTGGTGTCCGTTCTCTGGCCAAGTGCATCGCTTTCCTGCTATTTTTTTTTAATGTTTTGCCTTCCTTGATCTTTGGCTGTCTCGAACTTTCTTGCAAGGTATTCAACGGGTCCGTTTTGAGAAATCGTACTGGTAGAAATGGCTTCCTCCAGCAAAACGTATACGATCATTGGAACGTTAAATGTTCTTACTTTAAGAATGTGTTGATGTTGCAGGCAAAATTTTCAAATAATAGTTAACTAATTTTATTTCCACTAATGCTGTTGAGCGCCTGTCCTGCTCAAAGTACGTTTCGTCGGTCGCTGTGATATCGTCTGGATGCAGAATCACTCTGATATCATCTGTCCACCTGTCTCGCAGCAGCTCTCTTGCTCTGTAGCCAGATCTTCCAGCGTTGAAGATTCTCAGTGGAATTTGATGAAGGTGGATTCTCATAAGATGACCAAACCAGTTCATATTTTGCCAGGAAATGTACTCTGCACAAGATGTAGACTTTCAATGTCTTTGTTTTGCAGTCAGTCTTTCCTGGTAACACAAATGACCTTCCTCAAACACGTGATTTCACATGTCGAAATTCTGCACCCGTTGTGAATTCAGAAGCATGTGTAACACAACATCTTACGACGTTTATACTTGAACGGTACTATGCGTTTATATTATCGTGCAGCTGATTTGTAAACATAATCTTCCAGTATAATCCTATCTATCCTATTGAATTTGTTGTTGGTATCAATGAAAGCAAAGCACAGATTTTTACTTGATAACTTCAAGATTACTAAAACATCTGTGCAGACCATATCCCGGCAAAATACAAATTGATCTTTGAAAAGCTAAGGTTCAACAATCTCAAATAAATAAATAATCAATTGTAGCGCCACGGCACTGGATATAACTTCTATATCCGATATGACTAAAATGTATATCTGTATGCGTCATAATCTGGGCTACCCTTGTTGCTTTTATATATTTTCCACAATTATACCGAAAATTTAGCACTTGCGTTTTGATAATGTTAGTTAAAAACATCTATCGATAGTAATATAGGAGTTTACACAAAGGCATACACTGCTAAGTCTCGACTGTTTCCTTTCAGTTTTCACCAAAATATGTTTTTCCAAAGATAAACATTTACAAGTGTATCGATTATATTTAAAACATTTAACTCACACTTTTTATACTGCTCCTATTTTAGAGTAATCTTCACTGAAAATGTATATAGTCGACAAGCGATTCCGTACTATCAAACTACTTTTTAAAGATGTTAGTTGTAAAAAAGAGTTGGCATATTAATTGCCAAATTCAAACGGAATTTCCAGTTTCCAAAACGTACAGAGCAGGGAAGGACAATTACTTTGTAGCGATTTACGTTAAAATAAGTGAAGAAGTAGTATTTGGTATTAATTGTATGCATATAAAATTGTTATATTTACTAACAAATATACTGTGTGAGTTATTTCTTTGTAAACTGAAAACCAGCTGTCATATTTATATTTTATAAACGTATTATGGCTTTTCTTAAACATAATCGATTATGGTCAATTTGCTGACAATCAGAGACGACTTATAGTATGAACTTATAATGTATGGAGACTTTCATTTTCAATTCCCAAGTTGTTCTTTTATGCCCCCTGCGATTTTTTAAGGATTTAATTCCACATAACTTACGCAGAGTATTTGTCATTGTAAGTTTAATAGAGACACATTCGTTGTTCATAGTATTGTCATCTCCATCAAATGCCCTAGACGACTTGGTCATATCATGGCTGAAACACTCGCTGCCAGACTCGTCTCTCAATTTGTGGAAGTTTGTGATCTTTTTTCTATTCTCCTCTCTCTGGCAGTTCCATGTTGGGGAGAAAGGTGTCATGACGACCGGTCTGTGGTCAGTAGTCACATCTACATTTGGAATAACTTTGGAATCGATTATGAAAGGCTTTTGTCTGAGTCGTATTAGAATGATTTTGTCATTGTCTGTAAAAGAGAAAGACATGATGTCCAGGTCACCATGATGATAGTAACTAATGAGACCCTATCCCACTGTCCTACTGCCCAGGAAACGCAGCAATCTATCCACCATCACTAGTGGAAAGGCTACTTGAATCGAATCAATTCCTGATGAGGTCTACAAAGCAGGGGACCCAGACTGACTGAGAATCTGATCGGACTCTACTCTAAAATGTGGAATCAGCAGCGCATTCAGCAAGACTTCAACGATGCATCTATTATTCATCTCTTTATGAGAATAGGAAATCGGCATGTGTGGGATAACTATAGGAGGATATCTCTGCTTTGCGTTGCAAGGATCCTACTAGACAGACTTTCGCATCACATAGAACAAGGACTACTTCCAGAGAGTCAATGTGGATTTAGAAAAGGACGAGGCACCACTGACATGATCTTTGCAGCTGGCAAAAACAAGAAATGTGTCAAGAACAAAATGTCCACCTTCTCATCACATTTGTAGATTTAACATAAGCTTTCGATATTGTAAGTCGTATATGAAAGATCATGGCCAAATTTGGATATCCCAATGCTGTTATTACAATGGTGCGGCAGTTCCATGATGGCATGTTGACTCAAGTTCAAAATCATTGTGAATACTCTGATCCCTTTGGTGTTACAAATGGAGTGATGAAAGGATGCCCCAACCCGTTTCAGCATGATGTTTGCTGCTAAGCTGACGGATGCATTCAAAAACAGTGATGTTGGAGTCAAATTCAGCTTTAACCTAGACGATGCGCTCTTCAATCCGAGGAGACTTCGGGCAGGAATAAGAGTACAAATCGAGACCAAATGTGAACTTCCCTTTTGTTGATGACTGTGCTCTCAATGCCAATTCAGAGACTGAAATGCAATGTGTTGTTGATATTTTTGCAGCGGCTTGCAGTAACTACGGTCTCTCCATTTAAAAACAGTAAAACAGATTGAAGTTCCTCAGCAAGCATCTCCAAAACCTAAGCACAATGAGCCATATATCACTATCAATTAGCAGAAGTTAAAGTTGATGGGACGCTTTGTATACCTTAGCAGCAAACTCTCTAAAACAGGTCTATTTTAATGTTGAAATTAACTCGAGAATTGTCAAAGCATATGCAACCTTTGCAAAACTGAGATGCTTAGTTTTAGACCGTGCAGGAATCAAACTTACAACCAAATTGAAGGTAAATGTAGCAGTTGTTCTACCAACTCTTCTAGTGAAACTCTTCTGTGAAACCTGGACAGTGTACTGTCGACATACAAAGAAGCTTGACCACTTCCATCTAGGCTGCCTAAGGAAATGGCAAGATAAGATCACTCATGTAGAAGTTATTTTGCGGGCTGGCATAACAAGCATCCACAGAACTCTGTGCAAATCGTAGCTTAGATGGACTGGCATGTTTTTCCGTATGTCATATTAGCAGCTAAATAAAACGTTACAAAGACACTCTGATAGTCTCAATGAACAGCTACAGAATTTACCTCGACAATTGGAAGAACATTGCTTCTGATCGCTCTGTCTGGCGCAGAAAAATCTTTACTGGCACGGCGAATATTGAGCAGATATGAATCATGGAAGCTGAACGAAGACGTGCCACACAAAAGGCAAGAGACGAGTTGCCTCCGTCTGAGGGTTAGACAGTGTTTCTCTCCCCTCAGTGTGACATACGTTTTCGGGCTAGAATTGGTTTGATCAGCCGCCCCCGAACCCACTCCAGGATTGACAGATGGCAATGTGGTCCTTTCCGGAAACGATGAACAAATAGCATTAGAATGCAGTCTATCTGAGGAAACCACGTGGTCATTCCACCTATATTACGTCTTCATGTGAATAGGTCTGTGTTGGAAGACTGTTTGTTATCAACAGACAGTGTACAGCACACATACTGACACGTTCTTCACCGACACTTCTTATCTAAGGAAGAATTTCTGTGACATCCAAGACTGCTCCTGTGACTTCTTTCTTTCTGTTCCTGTTCTGCCGCTGAAGTCATTCATCACAACTAGGTCGCTCCTCTGAATTAAATCTGATAGGTTCTGAAACGACTCGCTTCTCTCCTCGCCATTGTTCTTATCGTTTCATCGAGCGTACCATTGCACATATGTTGTGGTTCTTCCGTTTTTGAATAGTTGCAAACTTATCTATCTCACACCGATGTTGTCCGTACGCACGATTGATTCGCTTTCTCTGTGTTGATAAGGAAACGCACCGAACATGTGACTTTCTCCGCTTTGCTGAAATCGTTACAAATCAGAGAGCATCGGTTTTGATGTTGTTGGGCTAGGTGGAAGTTATCCCAGTTCCGGTGGTCAAGCCACTTATCTTGAATTGTTATCATGGCGATTGCGATCCATACTGGGACACACGTTCGTCATTTCGCTGACGTCATCGAAATGGCGTTGAATGAACAACGCTTGCAAAGTTACTACGGTATACACTCATGAACTTTCCTCATAAGATCTTGTCGTATTGAGTCGAGGGAGTGCAAATTTACATTACACAACACTACACACCCCTAAATTAAACATTAATTACAAAGGAATGTGCATGAATATCCCTAATAATATGTCTCATAAGAACCCGAAAGCGGCCGCCAGCGGCCATTGGTGAACCGGGCAAACTTATTTAATCGTCACATCACTTCTGGCGCATTAAGAAATGATAATTCAGATATATTAATAGCTCATTGTGGTCAAATGTATACGGAATACTTTTCTTTTAAATTTTAGTTCATGTACCATCATATTGGTATACATCTCTTTTTAATTGACAATTAACACTTTTAACAGATTCATATATTTCGACTTTGACGTGGGCATTACATTC
Source organism: Ariolimax columbianus (assembly GCA_036924085.1). Taxonomy (NCBI): domain Eukaryota; kingdom Metazoa; phylum Mollusca; class Gastropoda; order Stylommatophora; family Arionidae; genus Ariolimax; species Ariolimax columbianus. The sequence continues at coordinate 128,585,823 of JAVGWX010000001.1, forward strand.
CTTCAATAGTCATGTATTGTACAGAATGACATATTGATTTGCAATGTGAGTAATCCTGCATCTGTAAATACGATAACAATAAACCTTTTACGTAGTTTAATCTAAATGTTCCTTCTTGAAGGTTTTGCAGCATAAACCGTTCAACAAGCACGGTGATCTGTTATTAAGTGGATTGCAAAGCCAATGAATCAGATATGTCGTCACAATCTCATTCAGTCTTGGATACACGTTTTGATCTGGTATCTCAGCATTGACGTACTTGTCAATATTCTCTAACGTGCGTATCTCTGTACCTGAATCTACCAACATTACAAAGTTAGCATGAGCTAAACGTCATTTTCTAAATTTAGTCACGAAGCCCATTCAATTACCATACCAATCAGATTCCGTTTCAAAACTTTGCTCAATAGCTTACTGGTCTTATTTATAAAAACACAGCAATTATGTCAGGTCTATTTTCAGGGGGCTGAGTTTCTCGTACAGCATATTTATGTATCTCAGGTCAGGTTGGGATGAAGGCTGAGGGACCTTTGTGCAAAGCGTCCACAATTCCAACGCACCCTGTTCGAATCACGCTCGTGTCCAGTTTGGCGGACATGGTTTTTTTTAAAATATCTCCTCCACGTACGGAAAGTAATGGCAACTTACCGTAATGCAAACGTACCAAGAAACTTATAACGGCAAAATAGGTTGGCGATTGTAAGAAGCGACGTTGTTCAAAAGACATGCTACTTCCATTACAGGTTGGCAGAGCACTGAAAGTAATAAATGACTCTGGCTGATCCTACGTTCTAACTAATGTCTTTCTCCCTGATAATAGTATTGATATATCAGGTATATCGTTGAAATGTAGGCCAGACGGCTATGAAAAAAGCATGTTTGCAGAGAGAACTACTTGGAAGTCTAGTGATGTCTTGTTCTGAATTTGTTAACCTGACCCAGACTAGCATAGTCTGATCAGAATGTTTTGCCTGACTGGAAGTTAGTTTCGTCTCGACTCATTTGATTGTAAAAATATGCCAACTGATTCATTCCTCCCAACATAAAATCTACATGATCCATTCCATATCGTTTTAAAGATTATATGGGTTAAGGTCAGGCGACCATGGTGGTCAAAATCCCTCATAAATGGCCCGATTTTCAAAGAAGGAAACAATATCAGCCATGTTGCTATTTGAGGAGTGACATGTGACTCCATCCTGCTAATAATAGCCAGCAGGTAGTTCCTCGCCGCCCAAACTGGTTCATGGCATGTCTATGTCAAAGTATATTGAATTTCATTCATTGGTTCAAAAGTTGTAAAGGAAAACCAGGGGTCAGGATCGATGGGGACACCCTGTATAACACTTCGAATCAGAAATTGAAAGAAATGTTCTAAGAAAACTGATAAACTGCTATAATATGTCCGAGCGTTTCAACAGTTGTACATTTTGTTAAATTTAGTAATCAATTTGCCAATATGGCAACTCTGTTTAAAAATGAACTTTTTTTTGTTTTTAAATATGTTTTAACATAGTGAAAAGAACCTATAGAATAACAATTCCAACAAAACTTAATTAGAATATCGCAAAAGCAATAATATGAGCAGTATAAAAGATATGAAAAGATTATGTTTAATATAATCTATAGATTAATACATGTTTAAAATTTCCTTCAAAAAAACGATACTCTACTATTAGAGTCACAAAACTGAACGGTTAAATAGCTTTCATTTCGGTGTGTATTAATTCAATCGTTATTTCGTCGAATATAAGTTATTTTCCTTTCTCCAAACTTTGGACTTTGGTTCCTGTATACATCCTGTACCAAACATTCTCTCATAAGGTTCCTGTCTACATTCTGGACCAAACATCTCTCATTCGGTTCCTGTCTACACCCTGAACCAAAGTTTCCCCCTAGGTTCCTGTCTACATCCTGGACCAAACATCCAACATAAGGTCAGTGTCTACATCCTGAACCAGAAGTTGTCCATTTGGTAGCCAGGGTTCCTTCCTGAATGGGACATAATATGCCCACTGAACTCTACTGTGCCTACAAAATATGGCGTTCATTAGGGTTCAGGTACGGAACTAGCAGCCTTATCATATCAAACAAACTGTCACATAAATCACCATAACAAACTGTCACAGAAATCAACATAATAAACTGTCACATAAATCACCATAACAAACGGTCATATAAATCACCATTGCAAACTGTGCCAAAAATCTTCACAACAACGTTCATGTAACAGAGATCACCATTACAAATGAAGTGTAAATAGAAATCATAACATCAAACTACACATCACATACGTCACCATAAAAACCTGTGTAACACAGAAACGACCATAACAAAGGGTCACAGCAATCACTATAATAAACAAAGGTTCGCAGAAATCACCATAATAAACAAAGGTTCACAGAAATCACCATAACAAACAAAGGTTCGCAGAAATCACCATAACAAACAAAGGTTCACAGCAATCACCATAACAAACAAAGGTTCGCAGAAATCACCATAACAAAAGAAGGTTCACAGCAATCACCATAACAAACAAAGGTTCAAAACAAATATCATAACAAACTGTTACAGCAATCACGATAACAAACAAAGGTTCACATCAATCACCATAACAAACTGCCACAGCAATCACCATAACAAACTGTCACAGCAATCACCATAACAAACTGTTACAGCAATCACCATAACAAACTGTCACATCAATCACCATAACAAACTGCCACATCAATCAGCATAACAAACTGTCACAGCAATCACCATAACAAACTGCCACAGCAATCACCATAACAAACTGTTACATCAATCACCATAACAAACTGCCACATCAATCACCCTAAAAAACTGTCACAGCAATCACCATAACAAACTACATTTAGCAGAAATAACCATTCAGGGGTACATACATGCTTCTATACAGGCCTCTAGCAAGGTTTCAGATCTGTGATATTAAGCTGCTATTCTTGTGAAATATGACATATGTTTATTAAAACCGTCCACGCATGGATCAAGGCAAACATAAGGATACGGATCGGATGTGGTCTTCAATGTTCAATATGCTATCAAGCAAATACTTCTCTACTTTACAATTGTTTCTGTGTGTGTGGTCCAAACACATTGTGTAGTTTATTTGTATTCCTATCTGTTTATTTAAGCGATTAGAGTAGATACTATAAGCTTTTGTGTTTTCTGTATAGGCTGTATCCTAGTTACTGTTGTTGGGGCTGTATATAATTTACAACAAAAAAAAAGCTGGCGTTGCTATTGAATTAAAAACGTAAAATCGATTTAAATATTGTGCATTTAAATGTGTATATATATATCGTATCATTTTCATTCTTATCACAGTGGTCATTCATTGTCACATTATTGTAGATGCTAAATAGAGACATTTTCATAAATTCGTTTGCCATTTTTCTGCAGAGACAAAAAAAACAAAAACATGGTGTATTCAACACCTCCATCGTTGCAGGTCTTATCAGTTCTGACAATCTAAAAAGTATGCATTATTTTTCTCATAGAGGATATTATAAATACACTGTTTCTTTTTTCATGTTGTTTGATTTCAAAAATTATTTGAACACTATCTCCTCTTCCTTTTTCCTTTCAAGACTTCTCTCATGAAAGACAAGTTGCTGTCGCCTTTTGTAATTTCGGGCATGTACAAGTTAAGACGGGGAGGAAGACTAACGTCTGGTCAGGCACAACATACTGATCAGACATGTTAGTCAGGGTCAGGCACAACATACTGATCAAATATGTTATAAGGGTAAAGCACAACATACTGATCAGACATTAAGTCAGGGTCAGGTACAACATACTGATCGGACATATTAGTCAGGGTCAGGCACAACATACTGATCAGACATGTTAATCAGGATCAGGCACAACATTCTGATCAGACATGTTAGTCCGGGTTAGGCACACCATACTGATCAGACATGTTAGTCAGGGTCAGGCACAACATACTGATCAGACATGTTATTCAGGGTAAGGCACAACATACTGATCAGACATGTTAGTCAGGGTCAGGCACATCATACTGGTCAAGACCCCCACCTCGACTCCATGTAGTCCTCCCTGGAAACGAACTATTCAATTTTGCATTATGTCTAATAAGGTGTGGGATCGACGTGACCCCAGTTGTAGGAAGCGAAGCGCAGATGAAGACAAGCTCACCACAAGGACCTTCATCAGCACGCTTGTGAAATCAGGAAAGCTACTGCAACCTACCACTAAACATCCTGTTCAGGCAGCACAATAGAGTATAAAAAAGTAAAGTAACCCATAGCAGTACGCCGTAGGGGTTTGAGGTGTTATCGATCTCCTCTCCCTAGCCGCTCTGACTTCCCGGACTGAGCCTGGGCGATTTAAGGATGGGTCAACCCGGGTGCCATAACGGTATGAAAAAACATTTACCTAAACTGGGGAATGAACCACTCAGATGCGAAGCCAGCTTGTTAACGACTGCGCTACGCGGATTTCTAGCAGAGCACACTGAATCATTATTGGGTGCATTCCCAACAATGCAAGAGTTCTTCACACATCATTTTATTGTGCAGCTGATTTTCCTCAGCGATTTTTTGCTACCAGTATAGCTCAAGATCGGACGATTTTAACTTGAGAAATGAAATGTCTCCGGAAGTTTTCACTTGCAGAAATGATGCCATTAGATCTCCAATGGGAACCACCCCTTGTGATAACTACATGTTGAGCAGAAATTGGGATGGCGTGATTATCTCCTCCGATCATATCAACATCCTCTGCGCGAATACAGTGAAAGAGGTTCTGGCTTCAGGACTGGAGACAGACTGTGTTTGAATAGGATGGATGGATGGTGTCTGGATGATCCTACAGTGGAACAGGATTAGGAATAGGAAAGAGACAACGGCAGCTCCCCACGCCTCTTCACGTCATATGTCGATGGAGGACTGAACTAAACACATGAATATGTCAGTCTTAAAGGTTTAAATAACAGAGTGCATGTTTCATGTTATTTTTGTATCTGAGTTATTTGCTCTTGACGAATTTTCTATTGTTTCCGAGTTAACGTTGACTTTCATTGTATCACTTGTCTTACTGAAGAAGGTGGGTCAGGGTTCTCTTCGCTATAGTGTAATGTAATTCTTGTCATCAAGGGGATTATAATGTTGGTCACCACAGCGTTAGCAAGACTGCTGTAACACAACATGTCTATAGGTGTGCCACTTGGACGTGAAGGGGAGTCGTGGTTAATATGTTTCACCTGATCCTGACGGGAGTTGCGGTCTAGGTCAGTATGTTTCACCTGATCCTGACGAGAGTTGCGGTCTAGGTCAGTGTGTTTCGCCTGATCATGACGGGAGTTGCGGTCTAGGTCAGTGTGTTTCGCCTGACCCTGACGGGATTTGCGGTCTAGGTCAGTGTGTTTCACCTGATCCTGACGGGATTTGCGGTCTAGGTCAGTGTGTTTCACCTGATCCTGGCGGGAGTTGTGGTCTAGGTCAGTATGTTTCACCTGATCCTGACGGGAGTTGCGATCTAGATCTGTATGTTTCACCTGATCCTGACGGGAGTTGCGGTCTAGGTCAGTATGTTTCACCTGATCCTGACGGGAGTTGTGGTCTAGGTCAGTATGTTTCACCTGATCCTGTCGGGATTTGCGGTCTAGGTCAGTATGTTTCACCTGCCCCTGAAGGGAGTTGCAGTCTAGGTCAGTGTGTTGCACCTGATCCTGACGTGAGATGGGGTCTGGTACGTAGGTGTGCACGTGACGTGGAGATCGGTCAACATTTTGCACCTGACGTGAGATGGGTTCCTGGTCAGTCCGCTGTACATGACTCTGACGCGAGGTATAATCTTGGTCAGTATGCTTTACCTGACTGACATGAGGTGAGGTCTTGCTCAGTATGTTCCACCTGACGCTATCGTGAAGTCAGTGGTTATTATGTTAAAAAATACTCCTCAGACCAGTCCTGGCACTCTTGCAGTGTTATGTGTGCGCTTAATTTATGTAACGAATGACTGGGTACACGTCAGACTACTCTACTATAAATGAATACTTAGCTTACAGTTTTACAAGTGAGAGTTAATGAGGCAGGGAACTGGTGACCACAACACACTCAAGTACTGGTTTATAGTTCAAGGGAACTGGCAATGATAAATTACTAAAATGATAGAACCTAGTTCAAGTAAATAAGATTGTCCGCGTAATAAAGTAAATACATCATGAAGATATGTGAGTTTGTCCGAGGAGCTAAACTTACACATCAGTCAGATGTGTGTGAATGCCCGCGTGACAAGATTTATCCATCGATGAGATATGTGACTTTGTCCATGTGACAACTTTACGTTAATACATTGATGAGATATGTGACTTTGTCCATGTGACAACTTTACGTTAATCCATCGATGAGATATGTGACTTTGTCCATGTGACAACTTTACGTTAATACATCGATGAGATATGTGACTTTATCCGTGTGACAACTTTACATTAATCCATCGATGAGATATGTGACTTTGTCCATGTGACAAATTTATGTTAATACATCGATGAGATATGTGACTTTGTCTGTGGGACAACTTTACGTTAATACATCGATGCGATTTGTGGAATTATCCGAGTTGCGAAGTTACTACCAATTGAAGATTGTTTAGTTCTAATGTCAAGTCAGTACTCCTGTACTAAGTAGAAACTTGGAAACCGACAAAAACAATACAGAGGAAACTCCATTCGTTCGTTAATAAATGTATTCGGTAGATAACAGGTGTAGGCTGACTAGACATGATGAGGGAAGGAGCCAACAACAACCGGTGGATCATCAGATAGAAGGTAGGAAATGAGTTTCATTAGCGCACACGATACATAAATCACCATGAAACGTGGTCACATATGCCCTGACATGGAATCCACAAGGGAAAAAGAAGAGAAAAACATCCGGAGAAATAGCAGTGTGAAAATGAATCAGTCGCCGGACCTGATCTAGTGAAAGGCAGAAAGCGTATCTCAAGATCGTACTTGCTAGAAGAGGGTTGTCAATGGCATATGTCCGGAAACGACCGACTGAAATTGTCCGCGTTAAAAAGTTAATGCATTGTTGAGATGTGTGATATTGTCCGCCTCATAAAGTTGATACATCATTGATTCATGTGAGATTATCCACGTTGCAAAGTTACTATATCCCAGAGATATGTGAGATTGTCCGCGTGTCAATATTAATACACCTTTGAGATATGGGAGATTGTCCGCGTGTCAAGGTTAATACACCTTTGAGATATGGGAGATTGTCCGCGTGTCAACGTTAACACATTTCAGATACGAGAGATTGTCCGCGTCGCAAAGTTAATACATCGTTGATGTACATGAGATTGTCCGCGGGACAAAGTTAATACAAAATTGTGATATGTAAAATTGTCCGCTTGTCAAAGAGGATACACTACTGAGTTATGGGAAATTGTTCTCGTGACGAAGTTAATACTTTGTTGAGATATGGGAGATTTGCATTGTCTTACGTTCTTGCTGTAGATTTTCAGATGTAAAATTCCCACTGTCGTTTTTATTTCCTGGAAACCAAGCTCAGAAATGGGGATCTCACATAGGATACAATTCCTACAAGGCTTAGTGACAGGATTTCTGATCACACTCCTATTTATTGTCTTTTAATATGCAAACGCATACATCAGCTGATAGCAGTCTCTCGAGGCAAGAGGAACGTGAGTCCTATAAGTATCTCATTGACCAGGCCAGAGCTAACTGCTTCCATCTCATTGATGATAAGCATGCTCACAACGGTAAGACAACGTCTGTAAGGTCTTTACTTAACCGTTGTAAGATTGGTATTGTGAATGCTATATTCTTTTAGTTTTCCTCACTGCTCTCCGACTCAATACTTTTCATGATGTGAAGCACATTTAATAACATTTTTGGAAGTGGTGGGGGTGGAGGGGAGGGGGGGGGGGGTAAAGAGGGGAGGAATTGTTTTCGATTTAAGTCTTAGCTGCTTCTCTTATTTTGGCTGAAGACTTGCATTCTCATTTTATTATATTTACAATCTGTAATTAGGTAGAATATTTTCTTCAATAAAAATGTTGTCTATGTTTTTTTAAATTTTGTTTAATCTCTACAAAGTTGAGATTATAATATATCGGGGAAAAATCTTGGTTGTACACTGCGCAATGCTTACAGCGCGACAGACGATCTTTACTGTTCATTCTAGTAAACATATTTAAGTCTTTTAACTTACATTAACTTAATGTCTTTATACTTGTTTAGAGGACTCTGCAGAGCCTGTATACCGCCAGATTTATTTGCATTACCTTGCTCTAAAAGCTATGCGCATTCAATTTATTCTTAAATGCATTAATTGTCCCTACCTCCACTACTTCCTGTGGCAATGCATTCTACGCATTAACCCATCTCTGACTAAAAAAATATTTTCTAATATCCAATCTGGACCTTTCTTTAGTTAATTTGTAGCTATGCCCTCTTGTTTTTGTAGGTGGTTGTATTTTGAAGAAAAAAAACTTGTCTAGTCTATTTTATCCGTTCCTTTGAATATCTTATTAACCTGTATTATCATCTCGAATTATTCTCTTTTCTAGACAATGTAGGCCAATTATTCTGAGTCTTAACTCATAACTGTAATTCTGGAATCCCACTATCAGCTGTGTCGCTCTTTTTTTTATCCTTTCCAGCATGTTTATATCCCCTCTATGATAAAGACTCCACACCTGTGCACTGTACCCCAATCTAGGTCTAACTAATGCTTTATACAGTTTGACTATCACTTCCTTGGACATATGTTTAATATTTCTTTTTATCATACCTAACATTGCATTTGCCGTTTTTCACTGCTACCTAGACTTGCTCACTCACCTTACCTGTATGATCTATTATAACCCCTAGGTCCCTTCCCTTATCTATCTTCCTAATAGTGTTCTCGCCCATTCTGTAATTATGTTCCATATTGGATGACTGTAGATTTATCTACATTAAACTCCATTTGGGGACGGCGTGGCCTAGTGGTTAAGTGGCACGGCTCACCCCATCACAGCACCGACCGTTACCCCGGGGAATCAAACCCTTAGAAAATGCAGGAGGAAGCAGATACTTACATAAAATGAATGCTGAAGTCGGATGCACTGGGCCGACAGGCGCAAAATAAAAACCACAGTGCAACGCACACCGCCTTGGGGATAAGAGAAAAAAGGCGAACGCAAAAAATATATCCATTTCCGCTTTAGATGAGACACTACTGCATAGTTTTGTGTCATCAGCGAATTTTGCAATCATGGAACTAATATCAATGTCCAAATCGTTTATATATATCAAGAACAAAATTGGTCCTAACACCGAACACTGTGGCACTCCACCTTTTTCACTTCACACCACTCAGAGTATTTATTTATGCCCACCCTCTGCCTTCTTCCCGTTGACCAATTTTCAATCCATTTGGCAACTGCCCCACCTATTCCATGTGATTTTAACTTTCTAGATAATCTTTGATGAGATACTCTATAAAAGGCCTTTGCAAATTCCAGATAAATATCATGCACTGGCTTCCCTTTATCTATGATTTTAGTAACCTCCTCTTTGAATTCGTATAGATGTGTTAGGCACAATCTCCCTCTAGTAAACCCATGCTAACTTTTTCTGATTAAATTAAACTTGTCTAAATGCATTACAATGTTTTCATTGATTATTGACTCCAACAATTTACAGACTATGCTCGTTAAACTCACTGGTCTATAATTTTCTGGATCTAATTTATTTTCTGCACTTTTTGAATGAGGGGATCACTCCTGCATCTTTCCAATCCCGTGGAACAATCCCTTTTGTAAGTGATCGGGAACATAATATAGCTAATGGTTGGAGCAAAACTTGAAATATCTAGACCAGGAATGTGCAACATACGGCCCTCGACATGATTTTATTCATTCCATTCTGACATTTCTAAATTTTCTGAATCTCGCCCGCCAGAAATGTTTTTATTGTAATCAAGGAGGAAAATAAAAACAATGTCTTCCTGGACCTACTCATAAAATTAGGAAATTAAATGTACAACAAATAAACAATAATTCGAATTTTTGCTTCAATCATACATGTGTACTAGACGTCAGCCTCAGGTCTGACGTCTATTGAGTGTCAACTTGTGAACTTTACGAGGTAAAGAATGTTAAGGCTGGCTGAGATGAATCTGGCGCGGTAAAAAACGTCCAATTAAAAAAACTCTCGAACGATATCTTTGTTAGCACATATAAGCAGGGCCGTCGCATCACAACTGTTATTAATGAATTAAGCGTCTCAAAAATGCGAGTTTATTATATTTAACTACACCGATATTATGTAGCACATTTCGATTTATTATATTAGGTTTTTTGTTTTGATATAATTGTGTCGGCTTTTAAAATTATTAACATGACTCTATTAAAGAAGAGGTAATAATAAATGTCGTGTGAATTAAGGGAACTGAACTTTTCTGTCATACAAACCTTATTTGTTGATATGTTTTGAAACTATTTTTGCTGTGAAAGAATACAACCTACGTAGGCATTAGTATATCAAATAAACCAGCTGAATATCATGCTCATTGGCTCTTTTAGTCTTGCCAGACGATAGTAATTGTGCTTTTAGCACAAATCCTGAGCAGAAATATAAAGACCACGTGTTGACCAAGCAGTATGATCCATCTCTCCGTCTGCCTTGTTTGCTCCAAAGGAAAGGTGATAACAATACATTTGGAACAAGGCAAGTTGGAGAAGCTGCCGGACCAGCAGAGCAATGCTCTATTTGTTCGCCTGTCGAGGCTTCGCTCCTAGACCAGCCGCCAACCAAGGCTACGGACCTAGTCTGCCCTGCAACAACACTCAGCTGAGGTTGCTTTTCCTCGCTCTAGGATAAGACATTGTATCCTCTTGCGTGTGCGTCGTCTGTTGTCAGGTTTGGTAGACGCTGACCAACTTTCAGAGTTATTAGAAAAACATATCTTGCACACCCGTATCTGACAAAATCTTCCACAGCCTTTATATCCTTCTTGAAAAGCTCGGCAAGCTGAGGGCCACGGGTCGAGAAAAGAGGTGACGATTTAGCATGGTGTGTGTGTGCTTTCGAGTCCTGTCCGTCAGGTGACATTGTCATTTGAGATCCGGTCATACCAGAGGATCTCTGACTGCGAATGTCAAATGCTTCAATGCGCTTCTGGTCGCAATGTGAAATAGTCCATGTTTCGGAACCGTACAGTGGGACGGCGACAACACAAACTATGTACACTTGTAGCTTTATTTTCAGTGACAGTATCTGCTGCTTACAGATTCCATGCAGGACTTTCACAGAAGAGACAGCCAGGCCTTCTATTCCAATGGTATTTGCCTGCCGCTGTACATCTGACCTGCAGTATCATCTTGGAAATGACATGGTGAATCTAATTTATATTGGAGCTGTAAAGTTTGCATTTGAAGTCCTCATACCTGTGTGTGTTGTTCTGTGTGTTAGTTGTGTGTGTGTGTGTGAGAGAGAGAGAGAGAGAGAGAGAGAGAGAGAGTGTAAGTACGATCATTATGAATTTGATTCTACCTGGATTCCCAGATAACGATTCTGTTGCCAGAAAGCTAAGGGAGCAAGTTCGTGTACTCGTAGCCGTCATAACGTCAACAGGCAACCTGAAATAAAAGGCACAGGTAGTGAAAGATACCTGGGCAAAGCGATGTAACAAAATTATTTATCTCAGGTACCTAATGCAACAATTTAATGAATGATCATATACTAGCTCCGAGCAATTGACATTTTTGAAGGACAGAAATTAACATGACACCTCCGCCAAATGATATACATTTACGGAGCGAAGTCATAGTCATTTTCATTTGAGCAATTCAGGGTGATGACAAAGAGATGAACACATATTTCACTTTATTACTGTCTCATCGAAACACATGCCTCATCTGTGCTTGTTAAGGTTGGTTGAAGTGAAGCTGACACGACAAGAAATAGTAAAAACCCTTCAAAGAAAATGTAATTGTGCACGCACGGAGGACAGTCACACAACTGTCAGTATTGAATTTAACGTCTATAGTCCGTCTTTTAATTCATGAACAAGGTCCGAAGCAATTTTCTACTAATCTGCATGTCAAATCCAAATGATTTTTCTCATGCAGCCTTATGATATGCATGACGCTAAAACATTTATATTATTTAGTCTATTGATGTTAAGAATTTTGCACATCGGCGAATTCCTTTGATCAAAGGCACGGCATTACATTTTACGATTTTACAGTACGTAGCTTAATTTCTCGTCGCATTTTGTTCAAAGGCGTATTTCATTAATGCCTTGATAGATGAATTGATGGTTTGTGTTGCACTTTATGAACAACCATAAAAATGGCACCAGTATGCAACAGTTAGTACAGCCCTTCGGTCACTCTTAGACCCCAAGGTTATATCAACTGCGCAGCTAATTTTATGTTGCTTTAATCATTTTAATATTGAAATACATTTGTTGTGATTATATGTACAATTGCTTTGATAAACATATACTAATCCATCCAAGTATGCTAATAGTATGCAAAAGATTATATTAATCATTCTGAATCTGTCGATTCAAAGAGGTTGATAATTGCTACTGGTTGGACAAATTGTAATCCATCTAGTTGCCAGTACTGTTCGTCTTCCCGGAGCATTTGTTCAATTGGTCTGTGCTGTGTTCGCGGTATTGGTTTCTCTGTGCACTTCGCAGTCTGTTTTGATGTGTGCCTGCTTTCATAGATGTTAACCTCTTTCTCAGCAGCTGCTATTTAAAAATTGTGTTAATGTCGAGGCCTGTTTCGGGTGGAGCCCCAGGCGTTCACCCTAATTTTCAAATTCTTCACCACCAGCATTTGTCTCTCTGTATCCCAATGCACTGTTTTGACAGTTGAAATTCCGCATCATAAACTTTGTGTTTTCTGACTTGAAATTATCCTGTTTCTTAGTTGGGTGGTTTATAAACTGATGCGATAATAACTGATTGACATCTAGAAAACACTTGGAGTGTTGCAGATTCAGTTATTTCGTCGAACATAAATGTTAAAATAAAATCATATGCCATGGCACGCGTATATATTTAATATTTACACTCTTGAAGAAGTTACAGATGCATGTTGTAGGGTAATAATACTTTAGAAGAGAAGACGATTAATTATGGTTTCGTGACGACACATTGTAACTTTTATCAATTATACTTCTGCAGAGAATAAAACATTCCCTACTATTGGCCTTAATGTTACTGAGGGATATAAACACCTGACAGCGAAGAAAATAGCTGGTTTCCAGTACATCTATGAACACTACTTCAATGATTTTGACTGGTTTATGAAGGTGAGGGTAAACTAATTTGATACACAAATATTACATGCATTGGTTATCATCCTCACGAAATGCAATGAAAAGGTAACCGTATACATGGTACCATATCTTGGTATGTTATCATTTGCTTGTTAACTAAATCTTCCTAGACTGAATAACTTAAATGATCCTACAATAGCTGATTGTGGAGATGTACTCTATACTATAGAACACTTTTAAAATGCAATCTGTATCACCTCTTTATTAAGCTTCTAACGAAGCATTGGGTTACCACTGTACTTGGCTCCCGACATGAAGTATGTGCTAAATCACTGTCTGCTCATGCAGTACCACTATATATGTAACCGTTTGCTTAACATGATGAAATTACTAGCCGAATGCGTAAATATCTTTAGTCGACTTTGAAAATATGCATTAAGGGGAGAGAGACCAGGACCAACGATCTAATACTGGAATTTGACTGCACGTAGATAATAGTGTAGTGGTCAATACCACGAGCAAAAGCACATGATGATGAACATCAAAAATGTTTCTCCTTTTAGGTTGATGATGACACGTACGTAATCATGGAGAATCTGCGCTACTTCCTGGCTGAACAAAACACAAGCGAGCCTGTCTACTTTGGTCAGCACTTTAGAAATCCATTAAAGCTACATTACAACACCTAAGTTAGTCGGTTGTGCCATTGTGCAAGGAAATATAATGTAGACAATTTGACGAGAAAACTGAGGTGAACCAAAACATCATGATTAGTGAGAAAATAGAATAGTACAATAAGATCAAAATAAGAAGTTTGTGAAGTTAAAAATTATGACCAAAAAATTACTTTGGACTTTATAACTTTTACAGCGAATTTGATTTACCTGATATTAATGCTAACTGACACTTTCTTGTATTTATTTCGCTTCATTGTTGTTTTTGTATGATGTAAATAGATTTTGCTGTAACGGTAACTATTTGCCATTTTCTATTTTGAGCGATCTTTTATAGCTCTGTCAAACAGATTCCAAATACCCTTACTCCCAATATACACTGAACTTGACAGGTGTTTGTTCGTATTGTGTATGTAATTGGTACATTTGTAGGTAAGAGTATGTCAGTGTCCTGTTTGTATATCTATTTCAGTGGTGGAGCAGGTTATGTCCTCAGCAAGGAGGCGCTGCTAAGATTCGCTAACAGGAGGAAAAACAACTCAATGTGCCCAATGGATGGTGGGACCGAGGATTGGGACTTTGCCAAATGTCTTCTGAGTCTGGGTGTTCATGTAGCCAACAGTACAAACTCTTTGGGAAGAAGTTGGTTTCATCAACTGAATCCCGAAGACCAGTTATCTTTCATTTACCCGGATTGGTATAATTTTTATGCGGGTCTTTTAAAGGTGATATAAATATTAACAAGTTTTAAATACAGTCCTTAATGGTTCTTCTTCAATTAGGCTGGAAGCTGTCTTGCCAAATATACGAGGAACTACAGTAAAATTGAAAACCAATATGGTTGAAATACAATGAATTCTAACATGTAGTTCTCCATGAGAACAACATCATAAGTGCAGCGATGTATCAACCTCATGATTAAGTTTATCATAAACACTGATATTCTTTATCTTCTTTCATTGTTTTTATTTGTGCTGCTCTCGGCTTTTTCAGTTCTTGATAACGCTCTTCAGGTTGAAACGTTGGTACCCATCAATTTTCTGGGGACAGTGTGGCCTTGTGTTTAAGTCGTACGGCTCACAACGCGAAGGTGCTGGGTTCGATCCTCATCATAGCACCAGCCGTTACCCCAGGGAAGCAAACCCTTAGAAAATCCAGGAGGAAGCAGACCCTTACATAAAATGCATGCTGAAGTCGGATGCACTGGACCGACAGGCGTAAAATAAAAACCACAGCGCAACGCACACCACCTTCGAGATTAGAGAAATAAGGCGAACGCCGAAAAAAAAGAAAATCCATTTTCTTACCACAGATTTAGAATATTCGCTATCAAAAAAGGTTGCAGATTAATAATGTGATACGATGCATCTGTTGGCGTTATCTAACATCTGAATTCAGACAACCGCCAACAATTTTCAGTCTAGATATGCTGTACTCTTAACATCTTGTACTACTTCTATCTTGTACTCTTGGCATCTTGTACTACTTCTATCTTGTACTTTTGACATCTTGTGCTACTTCTATCTTGTACTCATTTCATATTATCATCCTTTGCTCTTGTCATATTGTGACAGAGTCATGGGTCCCAAGAGGCCCAACAAACTGAATCCCTCTAAACACCATCTACAAACCTTGCTAATTACAAACTTATAGCATGTCAAGTGTCTAAAATCAAGGATAAAAGACCATATTACCGAAACCTATTACAGGCCACTCATCATGGTAAGTATAACCCGCACAGACTTTTCCTAACTGGTTGACCGAAACATTTCTAATCAACAGGTGAGGAAGAGTTTAGAGAAATAGATAATGACAGTTTATTATTGTCAAAGTTAGGCCAGCATGTAAAAGACAAGTGTAAGTTAAACCTAGGACTGTTTTACGCAAGTCGACCTTCAGCTGTGTTTGAGTGTAACGGTGTTGGCTGCACAAAGAGGGGGCTGTTGCTATTTAAAAGTTTGTGGTGAAACGAAAGAAGGATGAAAGATAATTGGTTCCAAGACACACTGTGTGGAAAATTGTGACAACTTTGAACACATGGCTAGAATCAATGCCAGCCACAACTAGGGCGGGGATTGGAGTACGTATTTGCGTTCGTGTATGTAAGTATTTGAACTCTTAAACCTGTAATTGCAAATTAAAACTTGAGACTGTTCATCAGTTATCTCAAGTCAATATTGACCGATCTACTGCCATAGACCGACATCATCGCAACCACACAGACCAGAAAGACTGCGCAAGTAAGCATACAGTATTTGTTAACACTTTATGGGAAAGAGAACGTACAGGAGAGGTGTAGTTAGTGGTCCAAATAATCTCATCGATATCTTCAAAATGATATAGACAACCCAGGAGAGGTCCCTACGTTGTTAAAGAGAGTTCGTGGCCCATGAGATCTCAACAAGATCAGAAAGAGAAAGCGTAAACAACTGAGAAAAGGTCCAAGCATTGTTAGAGAGAACTCGTTGCCCAAAATATATTATCAAGGTCAGATAAGTACTGTGCGTTGTCTAAAAGTATGTGTCTCAACGACCATGCTAGTCAGAAAGACTAGTAATGTGCCACAGCGGAACCGGAAACGCAAGAGACAAGACTATAAGAGTTGGAGAAGCAATAGACGACCAGGGATCCGGACATCTAGAACTGAACATTTTGGTGAGTTTGGTACTATTAGGAAAGAAGTGTATAAGACTAGTTAGACCAACGGAGAGAATCTGATAAAAAATATGTACCGAGGAAACAATCTGTGTTTCATATTCGAGACCCTCTTCATTACGACTACGTAATGATAATCTAAGATTAACGTTCAGAATATATATAGTAATCCCATTATTGTGCTAGACGAGTAATACAATTTTACATTGTTAAGTTATTTCTTTTCGTCTGATGTAATGAAAGATCAAATTTGTTTCTTAAAGAACCGATTATTCGTGTTTTGTGGTCAGAAGATGTGAAACCTTCGGAAACCTATAGAATAATGAAGGTTCAGAGACAGTTGATTTAGTATGAATGGGTAGAAGGTTTTAAAAACTAAGTACAAAATGTCACTGATGAACCGACGTGTGGGATACCAGCAAAGCACAGCATCTGACACATTAAAACAGCAAATCTACCAGCATGTTTGTGGCAACAAGCAAGTCACTAGTGATGAAATAGCCGTTGATTTCAACATGATTCCCAACGTTAGGATCAAAATTGTTCATAATGACCTCGATGCTAGGAAAGTTTATAGCAGATGGGTCCCAGAACAGCTGAAAACAAGGTAATGGAAGCGATTAGAAATTGATTACAGCTCACACAAAATTACTTTTTCTCTAGAGAGCATCCACAAACTAGTGGACAGGTGGACAAAGTATGGTAGACATCTAAAAGCTAGTGGACAAAGTATGGTAGACATCCACAAGCTAGCGGACAGGTGGACAAAGTGTGGTAGACATCCACAAGCTAGTGGACAGGTGGACAAAGTATGGTAGACATCCACAAGCTAGTGGACAGGTGGACAAAGTGTGGTAGACATCCACAAGCTAGTGGACAGGTAGACAAAGTATGGTAGACATCCACAGGCTAGCGGACAAAGTATGGTAGACATCCAAAAGCTAGCGAACAGGTGGACAATGTGTGGTAGACATCCACAAGCTAGTGGACAAAGTATGGTCGACATCCACAAGCTAGCGGACAGGTGGATAAAGTGTGGTAGACATCCACAAGCTAGCGGACAGGTGGATAAAGTGTGGTAGACATCCACAAGCTAGAGAACAGGTGAACAAAGTATGGTTGACATCCGCAAACTAGTGGACAAAGTATGGTAGACATCCACAGGCTAGCGGACAAAGTATGGTAGATATCCACAAGCTAGCGGATAGGTGGACAAAGTGTGGTAGACATCCACAAGCTAGCGGACAGGTGGACAAAGTATGGTCGACATCCACAAGCTAGCGGATAGGTGGACAAAGTGTGGTAGACATCCAAAAACTAGCGGACATGTGGACAAAGTGTGGTAGACATCCACAAGCTAGCGGACAGGTGGACAAAGTGTGGTAGACATCCACAAGCTAGCGGACAGGTGGACAAAGTGTGGTAGACATCCACAAGCTAGCGGACAGGTGGACAAAGTGTGGTAGACATCCACAAGCTAGCGGACAGGTGGACAAAGTGTGGTAGACATCCACAAGCTAGCGGACAGGTGGACAAAGTGTATTGTCAGACACGGATAATATGACGAAAAGTAAGACACACACATGTCTGGTCCGCACTCTTGTGAAAACGTTAATACAATTCCTGTTTCTTAGTGACTATCTCTCGAAAATGTTGAATATTGTATCAATTTCTTCAGTATAACATGATGACTACTGTGTACCTGTGAAATGTGATGTGTGACATATGTTTGAGTTGAATTGTAGATTAATGAAAATATGCAACTGCAGTCGGTATAGCAGTTAGTGCCACATACGTATAGCCAAAGTATCTTGTCAATTCAGATCAGTGTCCATCTTGTATGTTGTTATTCCAGAGGGTCAAGTGAACTTTGTGGCCGTCTAATAATTTTGTGAATTTTCTTGTTTTTCCCGCGTTATTTATTCATTTCTCAGTCGGTTTGCGTTGCACTGCCGTTTTTATTTTGCGCCTGTCGGCCCAGTGCATCCGACTTCGGCATGCATTTTATGTAAGAGTGCTTCCTCCTGGATTTTCTAAGGGTTTGCTTCCCCAGTGTAACTTAACTTAACTTAACTTAACTTAACGTCTTTATACTGGTTTAGAAGACCCTGCAGAGTCTGTATACAACCAGTTACATTTACATCACCTTGCTCTAAAATCTATGCGCATCCAGTTTATTCTTAAACGCATTAACTGTCCCTGCCTCCACCACCTCCCCTGGCAATGCATTCCAAGCAGACACCACTCTCTGACTAAAAAAATATTTCCTAATATCTAACCTGGACCTCTCTTTAATCAGCTTGTAGCTATGCCCTCGTGTTATTGTAGGTGGCTGTATTTTAAAAAACTTGTTATAGTCTAATTTATCGATTCCTCTGATCATCTTATAAACCTGTATTAAGTCACCACGAATTCTTCTCTCTTCGAGACACTGTAGGCCCGTTTTTCTGAGTCGTTCCTCATAACTGTAATTCTGGAATCCAACTATCATCTTTGTCGCTCTTTTTTGTATTCTTTCTAGCATGTTTATGTCCCCTCTATGATAAGGACTCCACACCTGTACACAGTACTCCAATCTAGGTCTAACTAAAGCTTTATACAGTTTGACGATCACTTCCTTGCTCCTATGTTTAATATTTCTTTTTATCATACCTAACATTGCATTTGCCTTTTTCACTGCTACCTTAACTTGCTCACTCACCTTTCCTGTATGATCTATTATAACCCCTAGGTCCCTTTCCTTATCTATCTTTCTAATATTGTTTTCTCCCATTCTGTATTTATGTTCCATATTGGATCTACCCATGTGGATGACTGTACATTTATCTACATTAAACTCCATTTGCCAGCTTACAGACCATTCTCGAATTTTATCTAAATCCGACATCAATATATCCACTTCCGCTTTAGATGAGACACTACTGCATAGTTTTGTGTCATCAGCAAATTTTGCAATCATGGATCTCATATCAATGTCCAAATCATTTATATATATCAAGAACAAAATTGGTCCCAAAACCGAGCCCTGTGGCACACCACTTTTCACTTCACTCCACTCAGAGTACTCCTTATTTATGCCCACCCTCTGCCTTCTTCCTGTTAACCAATTTTCAATCCATTTGGCAACTTCCCCACCTATTCCATGTGATTTTAACTTTCGAAATAATCTTTGATGAGGTACTCTATCAAAGGCCTTTGCAAAGTCTAGATAAATAACATCCACTGGCTCCCCTTTATCTATGATTTTAGTAACCTCCTCCATGAATTCTAATAGATTTGTTAAGCATGATCTCCCTCTAGTAAACCCATGCTGACTATTTCTAATTAGATTAAATTTTTCTAAATGCATTACAATGTTTTCTTTGATTATTGACTCTAACAATTTACAGACTATGCTCGTTAAACTCACCGGTCTATAATTTGCCGGATCTGATTTTTTGCCTTTTTTGAATAAGGGGATCACTCCTGCATCTTTCCAATCCCGTGGAACAATCCCTTTTGTAAGTGATTGAGAACATAATATAGCCAATGGTTTTGCTAGTTGGTTTCTAATTTCATACAGCAATTTTTGGTGAATACCATCTTGACCTGGACATTTATTCACTTTCAACCCCTCCAATTTTTTAAAAACCATTTCCTCTGTAATACAGATTGATCTTAATCCCGCTGTATCCATGTCTCTTTGAAAAATATCTATAGGCTCTGGGATCTCGGAGCAGTCCTCCTTTGTGAAGACTGTGCCAAAGTACTGATTAAGCAGATTAGCAGCCTCCCTATTCTCACTTATTATTTTCCCTGTACTGTCTATGAGAGGGCCTACTTTGTCTTTCGTTCTTTGTTTATTTCTAACATAAGAAAAGAAGCTTTTACTGTCAGTCTTGATCCTCTGAGCAAGTTTTTTTTCAAAGTCTATTTTTGCTGTTTTATTCGCTTTCTGAGATATGTTCTGCTTGTCCAAATATTTTACATATGTTTCTTTTGATTTACCTGCCTCTATATATTTTTGCCATGCTTTATTTTTTGCTCTTCTACATTTCACTGCAAATCTAGTTATCCACTTTTTACGCTTGGGGTTTACCTCCCTACATGGAACACATTCCTCTTTTAGCGTTTCTAGAACTGTTTTAAAACTTTCCCACTCCTGTTCAACATCTGTTCCTACAATAATATCTTTCCAGATTATGTGGTTCGCTGCCTCTTTCATCCTCTTAACATCTGTCTTAGAGTAGTCGTATGTTCGCGTGTTTATGTTTACTTCTTTCCCTGCAATAAGATCCCAACGGATGATTTGATGGTCACTTGAGCCAAACAGTTCCCCAACGGTAACGTTTTCAATCATATTTTCCTCTGTGGTAAAAACTAGGTCGAGTATGTTTTTGCCTCTGGTGGCTGCTTCTACATGTTGAATTAAAAAATTGTCAGTTATGCACGTAACAAAAGGTTTTGACTCTACAAGTGCTTCTGCCATATCCCATTTTATTTCTGGATAGTTGAAATCTCCCATTAATAATAATTTCCCTTTACTTGCCTTTCCTATGCTACTAATCAGCTCCTCATCTTCCTCTTTTTGACTTGATGGACATCTATAGCACACTCCAATCACTGTTTTTTCACCCCCACTTTCTATTTCTCCCCATACACTTTCATTTTTGTTACCACATGATAAATAATCTTTGATCGTTATATTAACAGAATTTATACAGTATAATAAAACGCCACCTCCCTTAGTTTTGTCTCCAATTATCCTATCTTTCCTTAACATTGTATATCCCTCAATTTCAAGTTCACTATCTGCAATCTCCTCATATGTCCATGATTCTGTTAACCCTATTATATCTGGTTTTTCTTCTTCTACATACAGTTCCAATTCTTCTCTTTTATTTACTATGCTTCTCACATTTGCATAAAAACATTTTAGTTTGTACTGTTGTTGGTTTTTCTCTTTTTGCTTCTGCTTTATCATTTTAGTGTTTGCTTTTCTACTATGTATTTCACACTTCCCTGACACCAAATTACCCCTTTGACTACATCCTCTATAGCACCCTATTGTAGGCCTATCTTTAGTCTCATACTTCATAGGCCTAACTAGTTTAAATTTCTAATAACGGCCGGTGCTGTGATGGGGAGCGAACTAAGCACATTCGGGCTGTGAGCCGTGTCACTTAACCACTAGCCCACGCCGTCCCCAATTTGGGAAATAATATGTCTCGTTTCTTATGTCACATATATGTCATCAGAGAACATTAAGTCAGTATTGTTTAACTTGCAAATTATTTGTACCTTCCCCCGGCCCGATAAGCCACCGGAAGTTTAAAATACCTGCTACGGAAGCAGATAGTTTTCGGAAAACTGGCAATAGTTATTTACATGCCTGTTTGAATAACAGTATTCCAAGTATATTTGTGTTGGTTTTCAGCAGTCCATTTTCCGCGCATATTAATCTGGCCACTCTCTGCCAGGCACGGACAATGATAGACGAGGCATCGTTCGATCTAGCTTGTATTTAGTATATAGTTTCTACTGTGGTTTTGGTAATGTAAAGCTGAAATGACTGGATTTCATCCCAGCCCAGACAATAGCCAGATATTCTCCGCCCTAGCACTAGATAACTGAGGTGGCTTGGCAACAAGTCAAAGGGGACTTTACCCAGGTATATTTCCATATGCCCATTCCATACCCTGTATAATCTCCCTTTGATAGGCCGAGCTCTCTTATCCTCTAGCTCTATGAATAAAAGTCTATAAAACAAACTGATTGTCACGACCTGAGCAACTGTACCTTTACGACTAGTTCCTGTCGCAAGGAACGGCAAATGTTGGTTTTCTTTCCACAGGTCAGGTTAATGTTGCTCTGGCGCCTTCGCTTTCTAACCACAGAGCGTGAACCGGATATATTGTCAAAGTTTGGGCTACCATTTCCAGTTACTAAGACCCCTCGAGATGTATGTGGTTCCCTATCACAAACAACAGTCTTTAGGTTAGGCTCAACAAAGAATTTCTTATCAGTGATCACTCCTTCCACCAGATATTACTAGGTCCAGATTGGGGTAAAGTGAACTCACACAGGTGTGCCTACTGTCAACAACACTAACACATGATACCCACTATTTGTATCACAGACTGCCCCTTAATCCCATCAGATACTAAGATTGTGACATAATTTGTATTGTGAGATTTGCATTAAAATATTTATGTGGCATGTACATCATATGTATTAACTTATTGCACCACTTCGTCAGTACTAACAACAAACTAATTTGACAAAAGCTTGTACCATCTCATGAAATTATTTAAGGCAACAAATAATTTCACCAAAGAGTTTCTTTTCTCCTATCTTCGCCGATATCATACACACAAATTAGAAATGTTCATTGTCTAGATATGTTCTATCTCATTCATATCTTTAGAGACATGGCTTGCTTATGGTTTACATGATTCATCCTTATACAAGTTTATAAAATGCCTATATTCTGCTACGTTATTTCAGTGCTGTCTGTTCACAACTCTTGACTAGCAGTAGTTCTCTGGGTTGTGTACCTTGTGTACCACGAGTCGGGTAATTTGTTTAAGCTATTACCCCAAACTATATTTGTTTGCACCGGTATTACCCCTTCCAGTTAAAGGGAAACATCAAAGAGCATTTAAAATAAAATAACTTATTGATCAATTTATATGGATAATATGGTTTACTGTCTAATAGCTTATACTATTCAAACTTTTGAGATAAACCGAGTCGTATGCAGCGTACATGTGGCGATTGAAGGCCCGGTGTAGTTCGGCGAGGAGGTACAGAGCAATAATGGTGTAGGTGGTAAAACGACTCTGTGTGAAGCCAAACTGTTCTGGGCTACGTTTTGTGCTCAAGAGAGGCTTGAGTCTAGCCAGTAGCACGTGGGCAAACACCTTCCCCGGTACCAAGAGTAGTGTTATAAGCCTGTAATTACTGCAGTCTTTGGGACTCCCCTTGCCTTTGTACAGGGAGACGACGATTCCATCGCCACGACGTGTCCCGTCCTCCATACTTGCAGGAACAAATTATGGAGGGCAGAGCTGATGGGGTCGATGGCGTGTTTCAAACAGCTCCGGTGGGATGTGATCCTGGCCTGCTGCTCTTCCATCTCTGAGTTTCCGAATGGCAGCAAGGACTTCAGCTATGGTAGGGGTGTCGATGCTGGTTTCCGTATCTGGTGGAGGATCCAGAGATTTAGCAGACAAATTAGGACATGTCATTGCTTAAAAGCATACGTGTAGTGCTCCTTCCACTTGTTTGCTACATCGTCGTATGACGAGAACATGGAGTCATCGGACTTATTGATGAACTACACATGATCTCTACCATTTTTAAAGCTACTGGTTTGACCAACTTTTGACCAATAGTATACGATTTCTTATTTCGGGAAATCAACCAAGCCATTTCAAAGCTAGCCTTTGATGCTCATCAATGTTTGAATGTACAACCTTTCAAGTTGCTGACCAATCGTTGTCGTTTGACAGGCAAGTCCAAGTTTACTAAGTATTCCAGTGGTTTGAACGACAAATGTCAGTTTAAATTATCTAAGTGTTTTTTTTTAATTGACTCTTTTTGAAAAACTCTGCGGTCAGTACTTTCAAGCTGGGGTTTCTTTATTCCTGTGTCTTTTATTTCTGTGAACCCATAATTGAGGAATCCATTTGATACCTTCTTTTCCTATTTTATGTCATCTAAATAGTAAAATTCATATTTAAATAGACAATTATCATTTAATAATAATTTGTTTACTAAATAGGTTATATATCTTCTCAGGATCAAGACGCTGAGCAGCGCACGAGCTGCACTGCACATAGCTGACTGCTAGCGTCAGGGCCAGCGAACCAGAGCTGCCAAAACCCTTCTACACTTCCACGCGGTGATCCCGGATAACAGGCTGCAGCAGGGCAGACTGGCTAAGGAGAAGGGATCGAAGAGGGATTGCTAACCCGGTACTCAAAAAATGCTTGCTGAAGTCGGATGTGTTGGACCGAAAGGTGCAAATATCGCAGTCAAATTGTAAACTACGACACAACGCATTCCGTTCTCTGGACTACATTCTGCTACTTAAGCCCTTTCAGGGTTTGGTAGCGGGAGATTGAGAACGAACGAAGAAGAAGAAAAAGATATATCTTCTCTTTGAATTTATTAATATTAATCGCCCAAAACTCAACTCTGACTTGCTTTAGACCTCGAAAGTTTTGATTCAAAAATCACGTGATGGTGATGTATTTTCGGGGAACCCCACGGACCATGCAATACAATACAAGAACACAACCAAACACGGCAGTCAAACCTGCGTGTTAGCGTGGTGGGAGAAAATATGGTGCGCCCATACACATATATAAACATGTCTTCGATCCTCTAGAATCTTTTCGTTTGACATCACCTGCGACATGTCACCGTCAGAAGTAAACCTGTCAGCAACAACCAAATTTACAAACAAATTATACTTACGTCTCAATTGATACAAAATAGTATACATATTTATATATTTATTAATTTTCTCTTCACTATCCTCAAAATTGAGATTGTTATCCATTTTGGAGTAATTTACCCCGTATCTCCGACCATTGACTCCAGCATAACTTGAATTATTAGACCTCTACTCTCAGAAAAACGTTGATGCCACAAGAAAACAATTAACAGTAATTGACAGACTTATAAATCGCATTAAATCATGACGTGTTGTTGACAGCACATAACGTGCACCTAACTCTTCTAGACCTCCACATAACCCACAATTCATTAACACATTTCTAATTTGAAATGATTATCACTGTTTTTCCCACAATATTTTTTACAGCACTCCGTCCTCATTCTATTTACCAAACTAATAGAGATTGTATTTTGTTGAATTCCACAGCGCAAACAACTTGTCAGCGACTACGCCATCAGTTTTCATTACATGAATCCACAGAAGATGGTGGAATTAGAATTCTTTGTTTACTACATGCGACCATACGGTTTATTCAACAGTGTGCAGGACAGTACACGCAGCTTTAATTAAACAACAGTTATACAGTTAATGAAAGTAATAATATAGTTATGAGTTGTACATTGAGATTTTTGTACGTCTCTGAATGTTTTTTTATGCACTGGTTGGTCTATAAAACGTTTATGTGCGTATAGGAATGCGCTAAGAAGTAATTGGTCACAATTGTCAGACGAGATTATCCTTCAGTTAGGATACATGCGTTGAATTATATTAAAATATATACATATATTCTTTATTAAATTAGTCAACATATTCATTTCTCTTTTCAATTTAGGTCATACAATAGTAACTGGCATTGGTGCTGTATAAAATCTACAAAGAAACTCCAGTTTCGCTTTTGAATTATAACTCATAAAAATCACTTAAAATTGTGTGCATTGAAATGTATTTTTCGTGCCATTTTTATTCTTTGCACAGCAGTCACTCATTGTCACATTTCTGTACAAGTTGAATACCGATATTTTAGCAAATGCATTTGGCATTTATGTGCAGGAACAATTAAATGGTGTTTCCATCACCTCTACCATCTTAGGTTTTATTAGTTCCGACAATCTGAAAGTATGCACTCTCTTCTCTTTAACACTATTAAAATATATTGTTTCTGTTTTTGTGCTTACTGAAACTGTATTATGTTAATACTTTAATCTCTTACCTGACTCTTCTCATCAAAGTCGTGGTTCTGTCATCTGTTTTACCATTTCTGGCATATACAAGTAAAGAGTTCTCCCCTCATTACTTTTGTGCGCGGCTGCTTTTCTTCCGAAACTTGTTACTAAATTCTATCTTTTAGCTCATAAACAAGGTCCGAAGCAATTTTCTACTAAACTGCAATTCAGATCCAAATGATTTTTCGCATGCAACCTTAGAATATACATGACTTTATGGAAGTATTTTCTTCTCTAAGAACTTTGATGTACTTTTTAAAATATATTCGTTAGTCTATATTAAAAGCAACCTCAGGGAATTGGACATAATTGTATCATGTTTAAGGTACACAGAAGTGCAGTTTTAAAAACATATGTTTTGACATGAGTAAATACAAATACGCTGAGTAAATACAAATTACAGGATTTTCCCGTGCATCCAATTAGACACTTTGTCGAATGTGGAAAACCACAAACGTCATTCATGCGAAACTGCCTAAAAGTTCTAGACATATAAGCGTTAATACTTTGTGGTGTGATTTTTGTGGCATATAGGTGCTTTTTCAAAACTTACATTGATATCAATTTCTAGATGAGTTTGAAGTGTACACTTATAACAATGCCGAAGGTTGCGTTTTTACTATACCCGTTCTTCCGCAGGGATTCTTAGATGGGTAATTTATAAAGCGATATTCATGACCCAGAAAACTGAACGCAATTGGCGCTTGGTCTGGATAAATCATCCTTTTACCGTTGGATTGGACAGGGGTCAAAGTGCACTGATATCAAACAGAAAAGGAGAAAGAAATTTGACAATTTCGACAGAGATGTCATAAAACGGGAGATTTTGAAACTGTTGACGAAAAATCAACTTGTTACTCTCCCAAAAAATTAACATTCCAATCCAACTGCAGTATTGAATTTTCCAAAAGTACTCTTTCGAAAATTGTAAGAGCCACCAGCTTTACATTTAGGAAAACTTCAGGCGACAGACATATTATTTGTGATTGTCGCCAGAAGCAAATACCTGAGACAGACACGTGAACGCGTAGGCAAGGCTATGATATTGTAATACTTGGACGAATCCTGGGTCAATGATCACCATACCTATGGTAAAGAATGGCAATCTGTTGACGGTGGACATGAAAGACAAAATCCAAGCAGCAAAGGGTAGCGTATTATACTAACGTATGCCGGAAGCAGTGAAAAAGGATTTGTCTATGAGGCTGAACTTATTTTCTAAACAAAAGGTACCAACGATAGAGACTATCTTGACTTAACTTAACTTCTTTATACTGGTTTAGAAGACCCTGCAGAGTCTGTATACAACCAGTTACATTTACATCACCTTGCTCTAAAAGCTATGCGCATACAGTTTATTCTTAAATGCATTAACTGTCCCTGCCTCCACTACCTCCCCTGGCAATGCATTCCAAGCAGACACCACTCTCTGACTAAAAAAATATTTCCTAATATCGAACCTGGACCTCTCTTTAGTCAGCTTGTAGCTATGCCCTCGTGTTATTGTAGGTGGCTGTATTTTAAAAAAAACTTGTTATAGTCTAATTTATCGATTCCTCTGATCATCTTATAAGCCTGTATTAAGTCACCACGAATTCTTCTCTCTTCGAGACACTGTAGGCCGGTTTTTCTGAGTCGTTCCTCATAACCGTAATTCTGGAATCCCACTATCATCTTTGTCGCTCTTTTTTGTATTCTTTCTAGCATGTTTATGTCCCCTCTATGATAAGGACTCCACACCTGTACACAGTACTCCAATCTAGGTCTAATTAAAGCTTTATACAGTTTGACGATCACTTCCTTGCTCCTATGTTTAATATTCCTTTTCATCATACCTAACATTGCATTTGCCTTTTTCATTGCTACCTTAACTTGCTCACTCACCTTTCCTGTATGATCTATTATAACCCCTAGGTCCCTTTCCTTATCTATCTTTCTAATATTGTTTTCTCCCATTCTGTAATTATGTTCCATATTGGATCTACCCATGTGGATGACTGTACATTTATCTACATTAAACTCCATTTGCCAGCTTTCAGACCATTCTCGAATTTTATCTAAATCCGACATCAATATATCCACTTCCACTTTAGATGAGACACTACTGCATAGTTTTGTGTCCTCAGCAAATTTTGCAATCATGGATCTCATATCAATGTCCAAATCATTTATATATATCAAGAACCAAATTGGTCCCCTGTGGCACACCATTTTTCACTTCACTCCACTCAAAGTACACCTTATTTATGCTCACCCTCTGCCTTCTTCCCGTTAACCAAGGCTAGCTTTGAAATGGCTTGGTTGATTTCCCGAAATAAGAAATCGTATACTATTGGTCAAAAGTTGGTCAAACCAGTAGCTTTAAAAATGGTAGAGATCATGTGTAGTTCATCAATAAGTCCGATGACTCCATGTTCTCGTCATACGACGATGTAGCAAAGAAGTGGAAGGAGCACTACACGTATGCTTTTAAGCAATGACATGTCCTGATTTGTCTGCTATATCTCTGGATCCTCCACCAGATATGGAAACCAGCATCGACACCCCTACCATAGCTGAAGTCATTGCTGCCATTCGGAAACTCAGAGATGGAAGAGCAGCAGGCCAGGATCACATCCCACCGGAGCTGTTTGAAACACGCCATCGACCCCATCAGCTCTGCCCTCCATAATTTGTTCCTGCAAGTATGGAGGACGGGACACGTCATGGCCGACTGGCGCGATGGAATCATCGTCTACCTGTACAAAGGCAAGGGGAGTCGCAAAGACTGCAGTAATTACAGGCTTATAACACTACTCTCGGTACCGGGGAAGGTGTTTGCCCACGTGCTTCTGGCTAGACTCAAGCCTCTCTTGAGCACAAAACGTAGCCCAGAACAGTTTGGCTTCACCCAGGGTCGTTTTACCACCTACACCATTATTGCTCTGTACCTCCTCGCCGAACTACACCGGGCCTTCAATCGCTCCTTGTACGCTGCATACGACTCGGTTTATCTCAAAAGTTTGAATAGTATAAGCTATTAGACAGTAAACCATATTATCCATATAAATTGATCAATAAGTTATTTTATTTTAAATGCTTTTTGATGTTTTCCCTTTAACTGGAAGGGGTAATACCGGTGCAAACAAATATAGTTTGGGGTAATAGCTTAAACAAATTACCCGACTCGTGGTACACAAGGTACACAACCCAGAGAACTACTGCTAGTCAAGAGTTGTGAACAGTCAGCACTGAAATAACGTAGCGGAATATAGGCATTTTAAAAACTTATATAAGGATGAATCATGTAAAGCATAAGCAAGCCATGTCTCTAAAGATATGAATGAGATAGAACAGGTGCCAACTTACAGACCATTCTCGAATTTTATCTAAATCCGACATCAATATATCCACTTCCACTTTAGATGAGACACTACTGCATAGTTTTGTGTCATCAGCAAATTTTGCAATCTTGGATCTCATATCAATGTCCAAATCATTTATATATATCAAGAACAAAATTGGTCCCAAAACCGAGCCCTGTGGCACACCATTTTTCACTTCACTCCACTCAGAGTACTCCTTATTTATGCCCACCCTCTGCCTTCTTCCCGTTAACCAATTTTCAATCCATTTGGTAACTTCCCCACCTATTCCATGTGATTTTAACTTTCGAAATATTCTTTGATGATGTACTCTATCAAAGGCCTTTCCAAAGTGAAGATAAATAACATCCACTGGCTCCCCTTTATCTATGACTTTAGTAATCTCCTCCAAGAATTCTAATAGATTTGTTAAGCATGATCTCCCTCTAGTAAACCCATGCTGACTATTTCTAATAATTTGTCTAAATGCATTACAATGTTTTCTTTGATTATTGACTCTAACAATTTACAGACTATGCTCGTTAAACTCACCGGTCTATAATTTGCTGGATCTGATTTTTTGCCTTTTTTGAATAAGGGGATCACTCCTACATCTTTCCAATCCCGTGGAACAATCCCTTTTGTAAGTGATTGAGAACATAATATAGCCAATGGTTTTGCTAGTTGGTCTCTAATTTCATACAGCAATTTTGGATGAATACCACCTGGACCTGGACATTTATTCACTTTCAACCCCTCCAATTTTTTTAAAACCATTTCGTCTGTAATACAGATTGATCTTAATCCTGCTGTGTCCATGTCTCTTTGAAAAATATCACACTGAAATACATGATTAATTTTTGAGGCACTGTATGACGAATCTTCTTCTTCTTCTTCATCGTACGCAGTCAGACAATAACCATTATTTTTTCGAAAAAAGCGGCGGTCATCCTGAGGCTTTCGACACTGCCATAGAGCTTGTCTTGTGGTTCCACTGGTGATGGCCACATCTGCTCTCTCTGATCCTCGTATGTCGGGCAGTTCTGCAGCAGATGCTCAGCGGTCATTTTCTCGGTACCACACGGGCATTCGTCGGTACCACCTATTTCTACTTCAATTTGTTGTATGACGAATGATCTGCTTCCAATTCTTGATAGACCGTCGTGCTTAGTAATGGATAATGCATCCTATTACATTGCAGTATCAGAGAAAGACACAGTACCAACTGCATCAAATACAAAAGCCTAAATTATGGCCTGGCTGGCTAAGGAAAAAGTTAATTTCGTAGACACGTATTTGAAACCCGAGCTGTTGCAGCTTGTCAGGAAGACAAATAAGACAAACGTGTAGCATATTGACAAAAATCATTGAAGAGTAGTAACACTTATCTACGACTACCTGCATATCATGCATATAAACCCTATATGGCTTGTGTGAGCTAACGTCAAAGGACAAGTTGCCGAACAAGGACAGGACATTTAAAATGGGTGATGTTGAAGTGCTGACACGTGAGTACCTTTCTTCTTCTTCTTCTTCTTCTTCGTACGCTGTCAAACGTCAACCTGTATTTGCTCGAAGAAAGCAGCGGTCATCCTGAGGCTGTCGACACTGCCATAGAGCTTGTCTAGTGTTACCACTGGTGATGGCCACATGTGCTTTCTCTTGTCCTCGTATGTCGGGCAGTTTTGCAGCAGATGTTCAGCGGTCATTTTCCCGGTACCACAAGTGCATTCGTCAGTGCCACCTATTTTCAGTTTATTAAATAGGTGGTACCTCAGTCTGTTGTGGCCTGTGCGGAGTCTGAAGACCACGACCTGCTCTCTTCTGTTCAACTGGTAATATGCATTATTTTTTGTGTAGCCAGCATGTTCTGTTTCCCATTTGGCCATGTATCTGGCCCTAATAAGCCTTTTAGACTCTTCGTAGGTCACACTGTGTTAGTCTTGCACCTTCTTTTGCCAGTCTGTCTGCCTCCTCGTTGCCTTGGATGTTACAGTAAGATGGAACCCACTGTACCACTACTCTTTTTGGTGCGGACTGCTGGCATAGTTGACAGAGTACTGCTCTTAAATCATTAAGTTCAGTATTTTTCTGGCTTTTTAGTGCTGTGACTACGGCCAGGACATCTGTAAACAGGACTATCTGGCTTTCATTGCTTTCGTCTGTCAGCATTGCTTCTACTGCAGCGCTCAGTGCCTCTGCTTCCGCTCTGAAATTGCTTGAGAATTTTCCAGTTGCCACTGACAGTGTTATTTTGCTACCATTTGGTAGGCTCAGGAATACCCCTGCCCCTCCGTTCTGTGTTGTATTTGTTACAGAGCCGTCGGTGAATGCATGGGTCCATTCTATGCTTGAGTAGTTTTCCGTTATGTACCTCAGGGTTATGTCTCTTCTTTCTTTTTCAGTCTGGCTGTTCTTGTTTCCAATACCTGGTATATTTTCTCCCACCTGCAAAATGATATGCTGCTTCCAGGTAGGTTTTCGTACAGTAGGGATGGGCTTTGGTGTTGTTAATGCGTTCATAGGGTCTTCGCTCATCTTTGCTTTGGCTATTTCTGCAAAGTTTCTCCGCTTTATTTTTCCATTTCCAAATCTATTTAGTCTCTGATCCATTGGATGGTCAGTCAGTCTTCTGAGTTTCTCTGCTTGCTGCTGGGCTCTGCAGTCTCTTCTGTCGGTCATGGATTGCAGATTTGTAATCTTTTCAAGTTCTACAATTGGCATTGACTTCATGCCTGCTGTTATAACTCACATGGCTTGGAGTACCTTTCAAATATAGACATTTAGTACTGGAAGAAGTGTGTTGAACAAGTACTTCGGAAGAAGAATAGTACTTGCAACGAGATGGATTACAATTTGTGCAGCCTGTAACAACCATCAACCTCTTTGAATCGACAGATTCGGATGATTAATATAATCTTTGGTGGACATACTGATTAGCAGACTTGGATGAATTATTGTGTCTATAAAAATAATTAAGCGTACATGCAATGGCAATAAATACATTTCAATATTCAAATGCGTTGCACAACATAAAATTTGCTGCGCAGTTGATACAACCTTGGGGGTCTAAGTGTGACCGAAGGGCTGTACTGACTGTTGCATATTGGTACCATTTTTTACGATTGGGCATGAAGGGAAACAAACAATCAATTCGTCTATCAAGACATTTAGGAGATACGCCTTTGAACAAAATGCGACGACAAATTAAGCTGCGTACTGTAAAATCTTAAATTGAATGCCAATTCTTCGCAACGGTCCTAAAAGATCAATATAATTCGTCGATGTGCAAACTTCTTAACATCTATGAACTAAATAATATCAATGTTTTAGCATCATGGATATTCTAAGGCTGCATGCGAAAAATCATTTGGATCTGACATGCAGTTTAGTAGAAAATTGCGAATTACGTTTTAACTGAGAATTAAAAGACACACTTTACCAGACGTGGTACTTATTCAAGGTTAAAGAGCGGACGTTTTATGTATGTGAAAGGAAATGTTCCCAGAAATTCGTTGGTTTCATAAAGAGTGATAGACTGGGAAATTATGATAGTTTGAAATTTTATGGAAACTACACCTGGTGCTGACTACATTTCTGAGAAGAAAATGCGATATGTTGATCATTTCATACATTTATAACCATATTAACTACTACTGCACGCTTACAACGCAAGAGGTTCATGTTTAGGGGCTCGAGGTAGGTCGCGAGACAGATAAATGGATCGCGTCAGTGCATCCCTACACTGGAACGTCACATACTTGGTACAGTCAAGACGACCTAAGCTCCGATGCCCATTCACAGAACGAGACAATGGGGAACTGAACTGAACAAAGGAATGTATCAACCTTTAAGGTTTAAGCAGCAGAGAGATTGTTGTTATTTTTTTAAGTTCGGCGTATCAGAGTTCTTTGCTTTTGAAGATTTGTTTCTCTTTAACACATAAAGTTAGCATATACAGTTTGAGCTGCGCTTGATTGGCTGCGTTCACGATTAACTCCCGTGTTTGTGTCTGTTTCGGATGTTTTCAAGTTTCTGAACTGATTAATATTTGCACTGATCGTTGCCGTGCAGAGCTGCTTTACTGTGAAAGTGTCTTTGTTCATCTGAGTGGTGTATTTCGCAAGTCGAAATGCATTTTGTTCACTGTCTTTTTGTCGTCTAGTAAAATAAAAAATCACATCCATTTTCGTTAGAATATCGCTCAGCTCCCAGAGGTGGAAATCGAAGCCTACATGACAACACTCGTTCCGCTTGGCCGCGTCCAAGCGTCAGGCCAAGAAAAGATGCGATATACAAAGACTTTTCTTTAAAGCTTGATGTCTATTTTCACTGCTTCTCCCCCCCTTCTCCCCCCCCCCCCCCCCCCCTTCCAATGGAGTACCTAGGCACACTCTCCCCGCCACTGGTGATTGCGAGGTTTGGCAGAGCGTCGTTTTGACTGGTCATGGTGGCGTTCGGCCGACGCAACGGGCCTCTGATGCCTGAGCGAACATTGATTTATTTCTCTTTCAGTGGCTACATAGATTATTATTTTATTTATTGCCATACTATGGAAGTTGGATGTAGACTCTCTTCGCTATAGTGCAAGACTTCTCATAAGGTTAAAAACTTCGGTGAGTACAGTTTCGATTATCATCTCAATAGCCAGGCTGCTGTAACACATACTTTCTCCAGGCTGACGTCGTGCGTGAGCGATTGTGTTCATGGTCGGGATGTTACCCGACGTGAGGTGGGGTATTGATCAGGATGTTGCCCCTGACCTTGACGTGAGGAGGGGTATTGATCAGGATGTTGCCCCTGACCTTGACGTGAGGTGGGGTATTGATCAGGATGTTGCCCCTGACCTTGACGTGAGGAGGGGTATTATTGTATGTTGCACCTGAACCTGAGGCTAGTCTTCACGCTGACAGTGTGATTAGAGCGATTGCTTCTCCAATAAAATGTATAGGGTACAATCTCTGAGATCGACAAACTTTCGTCTTTTCATTTGTATCTACATTTTACAGTACAGATGGCGAGACAATGAAACAAGGACCTGCTCACCACAACTCGCCTAAATACTGGGACCTACTACACTGAACTCTCTAATTATGTACCAAAACACCATCCTAGAATATATGACTTAACTTTAACTTGATTTTACCGATCAACTTTATTTTTGTTTACTTATTCCTTTTTTCAAATTTATGTTGTACTGTCTGAGGTGAATACGATCTCGGTAAGGTCATGAAAGTTTACACGACAAGCCAACATATGGTTTAAATTCTTTATTTTCTTGAACAGTTGTGAAAAATAGCACAGTAGCTCACCTCTTTAACAGCTTCCTCCTCGCATTTTTGTTTATCTTCTTCTTCTTCGTACGCAGTCAGACAGTAACCATTATTTTTTCGAAAAAAGCAGCCGTCATCCTGAGGCTGTCGACACTGCCATAGAGCTTGTCTAGTGTTGCCACTGGTGATGGCCACATCTGCTCTCTCTGATCCTCGTATGTCGGGCAGTTTTGCAGCAAATGCTCAGCGGTCATTTTGCCGGTACCACACGGGCATTCGTCGGTGCCACCTATCTTCAATTTGTCGAATAGGTGGTACCTCAGTCTATTGTGGCCAGTGCGAAGTCTGAAGACCACGACCTGCTCTTTTCTGTTCAGCTGGTAATAGGCATCGTTTTTGGTGTAGCCAGTATGTTCGGTTTCCCATTTGGTCATGTATCTAGCTCTAATAAGCCGTTTTGACTCTTCGTATGTCATACTAGTATCAGGTTGTGGTAGTTTTGCACCTTCTTTTGCCAGTCTGTCTGCCTCCTCGTTGCCTTGGATGTTGCAGTGAGATGGAACCCACTGCACCACTACTCTTTTTGGTGCGGACTGCTGGCATAGTTGACTGTGTACTGCTCTTAAATCATTTAGTTCAGTATTTTTCAGGCTTTTTAGTGCTGTGACTACGGCCAGGGCATCTGTGAACAGGACTATATGGCTTTCATTTCTTTTGCATGTCACCATTTCTTCTACTGCAGCCCTCAGTGTCTCTGCCTTCGCTCTGAAATTGCTGGTCGTTTATACAACATTGCTCAGTCTTTCCCAGCCGAGCCTACTGATGGCTTATTAATTGTTTAGCCATGATTGCACCGTTAGTCGCCCCGTACGACCTTCTATCGATGTGACAGTTGTCTTATTCTCATTTGTATAAAACAGAGCCCTATCGAAACTCCTTGAGTATCATTCATGGATTAGCTGATCCGTGGCTGATAACATCATACCACGTTACACATATTCAATAAGTCTACTGAGTGTGTCTTCCTCATCAAGCCAATAGTATCAAAGGGTGCATATAATTCTATTATGTTTCATCATGCCAGCTTGCCATCAAAGTAAATAATTAAATGGCAAGCTCTCTTCAGTTTATATCAACACCATATACTGATGTAAATTGTACATGAATGTGTTTATGGATATCCGTCCAATCTAGAAATACTATTGCTGTACTTACAGTAAATCCTACTATTGTTTGTTACCTCTAAATTTAGAAACAGTAGAACCAAGTAGAGCCACTTGGGCGCCATCTATTACAAAGATATCCCATAACACTTCAGCCTAGACGACAGTGTATGATATGGTACCACCTTTACCTTACCCGCTAAGACTCTCTCTAAGACTCCCACACAAACTGGAAAAACCCCGGTAATTTTTTTTTAAATAAATGACTTCGCGGAGCGATGTTATATAAAACGTATGACCAATGATCAATCTGCTTACTAACGTGTCTGGGGATGACCCAGTGGGGTCAAGGTCAGATCTTCATTTGGATCCTCTGAGGATCAAATGGCTTTATATAAGATCCTCATGACGCTTTGCGGCACGTTTTCGCCTGCTATACTATATATATATATATATATATATATATATATATATATATATATATATATATATATATATATATATATATATATATACTTGTTAGTACTGTTGCTAAAGATGTCAGGAATGACGAACAACAAAACGTCATAAAATATAATTAAAAGATGGACACGTCACTTTTGGCATAAACAAAAGACGAGCAGTGTTCTGTTATCCGTTTTTTGGGCAGCGAATGAGTGTAAACTATAGAAGTGCATCGGTGAAAGAAGGTCCAGTACAGTGATGCATGCCTGTCACTCTAGTAAGTGAATGAGTGAAGTAGGAAATTTCAAAACGGCGTGAGTTCTGTGATAGACTGTTGACAACCAGGTTAGGCACCTCAGTTAGTGACCACAGAGTTGATTGCATGCCATTGACCGCCTCGTAAAGGAATATCATAGAATGAATTTGTCGCACATTGTGGATATAAGTTCTGAGGTTCAGCAAACCTCAACATCCATGATGTGCTACAGTAACACAACGTGTCTGCAAGGTGAGTACCATGGCAGCCTACTCCAGAATTGAAACAACAACACGCTAGTGTCTGTTAGGAGCGTTTGTAGCTCTTTGAAGCAGAAGGTGATTGTTTCCTAACAAGAATTGTTACCGAAGATGAAATCTGAGTTCACTACCATAAGCCTGACATGAAGAGAGCGAGCAAGGAATAGCGCCATCCCTCTTCACCAAATCCGAAACAGTTTCGCACGCAGCAGTCTGCAGGGAGAGTTATGCTGACTCTCTATTGGGATAAACAAAGAGTCCTTTTTGAGCACTACATGTCCAGGACAAATGCTGTCACCAGTGCCACGTATACATATGTTCTCAGGAATCATCTTCAACACGCAATCAAATCCAAGCGAGGTCGAATTATGAGTAAATGTGTCCTTTTGAAGCACGACAATGCTCAACCTTATACTATTCGTACAACAACAGCAACTATCGAGAACTTTCACTTTCAGTATCTACCACTTCTGCCAGACCAAGCCTCAAGTCATGCCCCTGTTTTTGGACGACTAAAAGAGGCATTGAGAGGAAAAACTGTCAGGTCCAATGAATTGGCCCAGCAGGTGTTACACATGCGACAAAATATTTTTTTTCTTCAGGAATACGTGTACTTTCTAGGGTCTAGGGAACTTTTATTGAACGTAAAGGTGACTGTCGAAAATTGATTCAGCTATTTCACTTTTTCAGAATAAATGTACCCAAAAAAGTATTTCGTTTCAATTGAAGCCACTTGTGTGTGTATATATATATATATATATATATATATATATATATATATATATATATATATATATATATATATATATATATATATATATATATATATATATATATAAAATGTAAGAAATATAGTATATCTTAGTGAACCAAGTGCCTTATGTAATACTGACAGGCTGGTTATTTTACATAGCTCTTCTTGTAATTTACATATCCAGTTCTAGTCAGTGTACCCCCAATGAGCCATGCCAGAATCAGTCAGCAGGAGGAACCGTACTGATAGCCATTGCTTTCTCCAGCATACTATTTATGAGGGGTCCATTCAATGCCTCTAACTCGTAGCTAAACGTTGATGAAATTAGTGGGGCATAAGTGTCAGTAATTTACAACTTCTACGACGCATTTAATTAATAAAACATGACATTTTTTTCAGATTGTACATAATACATTGGACCTAAGCGTGTTTAGGCCACGAGCTGAGCTAGTATTCTTTGACACATTTCTAATGTCACAAAATGATCACTGTTTTCACTTATATAGGGGAACTGAGACGCTAGTCAGGCACTGACCAGGACGTCGCGTCCGGGTCACGCACAATACACTGACCAGGCTGTTTTTAAGTCAGCTTGGCTGACGAGATGGGGAACAATGTCGTCCCCCTAGTATTCAGCGCCACCAAGATAAAGCGAAGCATAGCACTTACCACCTGGAGGACGGTGGTTCACCTTCATCAGCATGCTCAGGATGTGAGGAAATCTACTACAACCCGCCACTAAACGTCCTTCTCATGGCGTTTACAAGGGTAAACTTTCTCATTGTGGGCATTAAACAACAAATGTTTTCCAACACACATTATTGTGACCCTGTGATAATTTACTAAAGTGACACATTTTTGTTGTTTAAATCCACAGGGTGAAGAAACTATCAGCGATTACTTCATTAGTTTTCACAAGATACGTCCACAGAAAATGATGAAATTAGAATTCTACGCTTACCACATGCGACCATACGTTATATCCAATGGTGAACAGGATTTGAACACTCACAGTATACGCAGTTTAAAATAGACAACTTGAATACAGTTAACGAAAGTAATAGACCAATGATGGACGTTAAGGTCTTTTGGCAAATTGTCACATGTTTACATCCACACAAAGATCTAATACATTAAAAATGAAAGTGATCATGTGTTATTTATACTCGTTTTTGCTGCGCGGCTTAGATAAGTTTGATCATGTGTTATTCATACTCCATTTTACTCTACGTCTTAGACTTGTGGGCAAATGAACAAACTGTTGGGAAAGAGAATGTATGCCTTTGAAATGTGGACATTTAGAAGAATTTAGATCATCTTATTCCAGAAAAAACATAGAGGATGACATCTTGGAGAAAATAGGGGTGCAAAGACATTGATAAACGAAATCAGTCAGTCAATATTTCCAGGTCACAACAAAATACATTGCTGAAAAAACATAACTGGAAGGAAAGCTGGAGATGAAACGTGCAAAAAGTGAAAATCGCTTTAATTAGGAAGATAACATCAAGAATTTGAGACGGGAAAGTCTGGCTCCATCAAGGCAGGAATCACGACGCTCTGCATTTATTGCAGGGGGAATTCAATGTGGAGTTGACACTTTCAGAGAACTGAACTAGGTGTCTCCTATTTTATTGTATACACTGGTAGGTTAATACATCGCTGAAGGTGGGTAATGATTGATCTGATACGTATTTAGCCTGTCAGAGGTGATTAAGCGTCGGTTAAAATTCGAGGCGTGTTCAAATGAAACCGGACTAAATTGCAACAGGTAAAGATACGTAAGATGCCCATGATGATGTCACTTCACTTCTGGTGTAAACAGCACATACCAACCGTCAAGTTTGCTGAATTTCATTATCTTCCGACTCATAGTTTCCTCAGCAGACCGTTGAAAACATGGCTGGCGTGATACTGAATCCGTCCAGAGTTGATCAGCGAGCGGTGAGTCGGTTTCTAGCAGCTTAATGATGTCGACCAGTTGACATTCATCGCAGAATGCAGGCAGTGTATGGTGACAAACGTGTGTCGAAGACAATAGTGAAGAACTGGACAACGATGTTTAAAGAAGGAGGTGAGTTAACGAAGGATCTTCCGAGACCAGGTCAGGCGCATATTGTTGCGGTAACTAACGTCCTTCTTTTGGTTTGGTAAGTTTAATCTGGTTTCATTTGAATACGCCTCGTACATTAGATGATTGTTGACATAAGTGTCCTCTATTCACTCATTACACAGAGATGAGTCGAGAGATAGGAGATTGGGATTACGTATCGAAAAAGCGAAACAGAAATGTACAGCAGGTTAAGGCCAGGTTTGGACTTCAAACAGGGTTACATAAACAATACTATGTAGGGGATATATATATATATATATATATATATATATATATATATATTGAGAGAGAGAGAGAGAGAGAGAGAGAGAGAGAGAGAGAGAGAAAGCGACAGAATGAGAATACCAATGGATATGAGACAAAGATGGGATTGCTAATGCTGTCATTTGGAGATGTGTAACCCGGTTTAATAACTACTTAATGACTCGCATCTACAGTTGACAATTTATATCGTCTTTGCGAGCTACAGTCAAATGAAGTAATACATCTGAACTAGGCCCTCTCTAGAATGTCAATATACGTCTTGGAATGTGAGCGGTGAGAAAATAATGCCTTAGTTTGGGGTTCGCCTTATTTGGAGAAGGAAGAAAACTGCTATAAGTGAATCTGTGGGACATTCACCGGTGTAAATTGTCCATCCATTTTCACTTTCACACCACTAGTCTCTGAGCTGCGTTGTACAATTGTGGAGCTAAGTAGGTCATTGATATCACTTCTTCAGACCAGAGCATAGGAACAATCACACACATCAGCTTAACTGACGCGGCCCCATCATAGTAACATCTTGACCTCGGAATAATGGTGAAGTCACTGATATGGCATTTATATTAGCTGCTATTACATCCTTCACACATTAGAATAAACTTCGAACACAGGAATATGAAAACTTGATAGATCTTCTTCTCAGAGAAGGGAAACCTAATCAGGTTTATCCTTAATCCTGCAAGAATTAAGGACCATGTCAGACCCTCTCATGTCAGACCTGGATGCGCATAGCTTTTAGAGCAAGGTGATGTAAATGTAACTGGTTGTATACAGACTCTGCAGGGTCTTCTAAACCAGTATAAAGACGTTAAGTTAAGTTAAGTTATAAGAAAACCAGATCCACAATTGTCCAACCACCGTGTTGGAATAAAGTTAGCAGTAGAAAAGGTAATGATATAAAATGATATTGACAACAAAAGGGTGCCAGAAAGTCCGAAAGATAAAACCTGTAAATGATTCTGATGTACAAGATAAAAACAAGCAAATGACACATGACTACCAGTTGATTCAAAGCCTCGGCTTAGCAATCACATAACTAAAAGCAGGAGGAGTTTATAGCTGATGTAGATAATTCATTATAACACCCACAAGAAGTAATTCATTAAATGATAGACGGGACGGTAGAAACCCAACTATTCCTTAGAAAACATGACTCAACAAGGGATATCCTAAAGACAGAGAAAGCGAAGGGTTGAGGACTACTTTATAGACATGTCGCTCAAACATGCAGATTGGATAGATATTCCCGACAGAATATTGGGAAAGGAATGCATGGCGCAGCCATCAAGGATAAGTCATCTAGATAACCGACTTCGATGCTGAATGTGCAAACAAAGTTACTGCACTGGCATCTGTTAGAGTATAGTACTGCCACATCAGGCAGTTGCACATAACAGTTATCAACACGGTGAAGATTTCAAACCCGGTATAAGAAATACAAAGATGTCCGCGGGTTGATATCCCAACTACCTTCATCCGCATTCTAAGCCTGACTCCACGCTGTTAAGCAGCGATAGAATAATCACTTTATAGAGTGTCTGTAAAAAAATAATCCACAAAATATTGGTCAGAAAATTAATGTCCAATTTAGATAAAGTTCACTACTGCCATACGACATTGTTTTATTTGTGATTGTTGCAATGGTTTTCAGCTCAAGTAAGAACCAGTTGTATTTCTTGACCTGAAGAATGTGGGAACCGAACAGACACTGGGAAATTGATGCGCTGTTTGAGATCATTAGTACAAGCTATGGAAAATCGCTGAAATTAGCAAGTCGCGTTCTCAATGGCGTTCGTATAGTAATAGTGACTAACAAATATAGGACACGTCTTTTTGTGTGTGTGTGTGTGTGTACGTGCGTGTAAGTGTGTGTATGTATGTGAGAGATTGAGAGAAAAAGAAAGAGAGAGAGAGAAAGAGGGAGAGAGAGAGAGGGGGGGGGGAAGAGAGAGAGAGAGAGACTAGCGCGCATTAAACCAAATCACAACCAATATTTTAAACCCGTTCCTGTATGTGTGTGTGTGTGTGTTTTACATATAAATGTGTGACATTATCACATTGCCTTAGGTGTCAGCCCGGCAAATATGCCATATTCAATAAAGCCAACAATATGCTGTATGCGTCCCGATCTTTTGCAATGTTGCAATAATGTGGGCCTAGGTCTTTGGTCAGTCAATTTCACATCGCGGTGGTGGCGGCCCAATGACGTGAATAAGCATATGGCCACCAAAACGTTGTTCTACGTGTCCATCTTTTGTCAGGCATGCCTACTACATGTGTAGTCCAACAACGTTCGCGTGACATTGCTGCTTCCACAACAACTCGAAACGAAGTTTGATGTTGAATTTCTTTGTTTCGGATCTAATGCCAACGACATTTGTTAGTATAGCACTATAACATAGTCCTTCTGTTCATCAGAATGCTTGCGATGTGAAGAAAGCTACTACAACCTGCCACATAACGTCCTTTCAAGGCGTACAATAGAGTATACCCATTGTGGACATTCAACAATAACAACAACTTCATACTAGCAACTCTGCTGACCTCATTTAGGTTGTTCAAGGATTGGTGGGCTTCCTCAATGGTGTAACTGATGACCATGGTGTCATCAGAAAATGATAAACGGGTGAGCCATTCCCCAACAACATGTGGCGATCTGATTAAATTGTTTGAAAATCTCTTCGAAAACCGCTGTAAATATATTTGGAGAGAGGGTGTCGCCCTGTCAGACGCCTCTTGCTTGCTTGGAATACTTGAAATATTGGTATTCTTGAAGGCGTTTTAATGTCTGTTGTCAGGTAGTCAAAGGCTATTTTAAACTTCCTGCGTCTTCCGAGGCATGAGTGAAGGTACACATGACTTGGGTTAAATTTTAACTGTAATTTTTTTAATTTGCGTTCAGACAGCGGCCGTTAAGGCTACCATTTTTGATATTTTACTGCAAAGGAATTTCCATCGTGCTTGACACTGAACATATACTGGACGGTGTAATAGAGTAATGGTTGTCTTGCAGTCCTTGCGGGTTTCCTAAATCAGTTAGATATTGATTTCAGAGATGTTCTGGTTTCTGGGAGCATTTGCAACAATATTGTTCTTTATATGTATATGTAAGGTACATATATTACCACGCTTTGTGGGATTCCGTGGCGAAGTGGTTAATCCGTCGGCCTCGTGATCAGGTGGTGTGGGTTCAACTCCGGACTCCGCTGTCTTTTTCAAGGGTGCTTCATGCGGAGTCCCCTGCATCTCGTAGTCGCCCCCTAGTCGTCTTGTCCTTGACTTGCCACTGAGGTCGGACGGCTTGAGGCGAGAAAGTGAGGATAAAATGTAGCGCAGTTAATCCTTACTAAAAATAGCGCTAGCAAAATTAATTATGCCATCATCTTCTACGATGGACGGCGGCCTTCGCATTTGCCTTTGCCTTAAGGCAATAAATATAGTTTATACACATGAGCTGTTCAAAAATAGGTACCATAAAGAGGTGCGTAACTCTGAAATTCTTAACAAGTCATTTTTGTTCAGCAAATATATGCTTCTGCAAAAAGGTTCAGAAACGACAGACGGGACATGTTGTTCGCATGGCTGATGGGTATCTCCTCAATCAGCTGCTATACAATGAGCTCAGAGCAGGTAGATGGTCGCCAGGAGAACACAGGAAAGACCACATAGACTCCTTAAAATTGGCTTTAAAGCTTGAGGATTGATGTCACTTTCGGTAGATGGTAGCACATAACAGTTCCACCTGGCCCGCTTGATTCAGACAAAGTTATCAGATCGTCGAACGTAACATCATCGCTGAGCCTCAGAGAAAGCAAGCCTTCATAAACAACAACGCGTGCTTTCTAAGTACAGTACAGTCGTGTGAGAATATGTCTTGCAGCACAAGTCTGATGCTATGACTATCTTTGATTGCAATAGACAACCACTACTATTATTATTAAAAATAATCATACAATAAAATGTGTGGTACAGGTTGCTAGACGAATCTACAGCAAACGATGAGTAACAACGCTCAACAATATTTGGGAAAGATATTAGACCTATCTCAATAGTTTTAGTAAACAATAAAGGCGATAGCGAGTTGCTGAAAGTAGAAGGTACAACTTTGGAACCAAAAGGAAAGCACGCATACATTATTTGTATAAGAGTGTAGTGAT
Organism: Ariolimax columbianus; assembly: GCA_036924085.1. Classification (NCBI taxonomy): domain Eukaryota; kingdom Metazoa; phylum Mollusca; class Gastropoda; order Stylommatophora; family Arionidae; genus Ariolimax; species Ariolimax columbianus. The sequence continues at coordinate 128,630,146 of JAVGWX010000001.1, forward strand.
GGTCACACAAGAAAGATAAATGTGACAGATGGAATGCTAATACGTGTTTAAATGAGAACATAATTTGTACTACATCTTTCTTAAAGTCATTGGAGTCAGTTGAACATGTCTCATGCGTTCAATTATGCTAATGTTACTAATCTCTGATTTTCAAAAATAATTCCATATCAAATTCTTTAACTTTTTGTATTAAAAATAAAATCTGACTAATCTCAAACTGAATAAACCAAACCTCCAGCGGCAGTGAATATATTTGAGTTATAATGTGCGCATTAGATTCATCGAATAATCCTCAACTATAAACTCGCGATGTATGTGAGGTATATCGCATTTCGTGCATGATCGATATGTGAAATGGATGTTCATGACGTTTTTTTTTTTGGAAGAAAGATTTGCAAAATATTGAGATAAGGTAGATACGATAAATATGCACTTAATCGATGTGGAAATTGTATTTTTCATCAGTTATCGATGTGTAGAATAGTTTAAAGTTTATGTAATATCAGCTGGGGTCAAACTGAACTAGTCTGTACATCATCATCATGTAGCATGCCCTTGGTAGAACGTCATTCTCATCACAGCCATTCGATATGAATCTCGATCAGCAGTCAGTCTAATCGCCTGCTCCATGTTCATGTTTAGGGTGTCCTTGATGTCTTGTTTAATTCTTTGTTAACATTGTGCCACACATTTTGCATACTTTTCAGTTTCTGCATCGCTAAGGACAATCGTCTCCATATTTCTCTTGTAGAAGTTATAGTCTGTAAAAGTAGATGTAAAAAGAACACCATATATGGTACACGAGTTCTCTAGCTTCGTAGTAATGAACAGTCGACACCCTATAAACAGAGACACATACTGACTCTGACGGAAGATGGGCTTTTAAACCACAAAGTTCGCGTGGCTGCCGGTACTGACCGTAGAAGTTAAAAAAAAAACAATGAGCCAGATTAGGTAGAATAGCCGTACACCTAGTAAAATAAAGAGAATATGTTGATGCCATTAAAGATGTTATAAGACATGATGATCTCTGATAGCTTGCTTTACCAGTCATTCAACAACGATCTCAGAGAAATAAGCCGGACAGAAGGCACAACCGATATTTTTATTTTCAGTTATAGGCGGATAGAAAGTGTAAATATTACATACAATGTATGTTATAGGCGGATAGAAAGTGTAAATATTACATACAATGTATGTTATAGGCGGATAGAAAGTGTAAATATTACATACAATGTATGTTATAGGCGGATAGAAAGTGTAAATATTACATACAATGTATGTTATAGGCGGATAGAAAGTGTAAATATTACATACAATATATGTTATAGGCGGACACACGGTGTTAACATTACATGCAATATATGTTATGGGCGAACAGAAGATGTTATCATTACATTGAAATAAGGCGATGCTGCAGCGGCTCTGTGGATGTATATAATGGGAAAAAACATGAACAAAAACTTGTAAAAGTTGATTAAGGTTGAGTTTAATCAAAATTTAAAAATGGGTATGGTCAGATACCGCACCGAGACGAGAACACAAACAAAACCTACGTTACGACCAATAGGCCTTCATCAGGGACAACAATACTGAACTAACAAATAAACATATAAGAAAAAATGGTCAACTCATGTTTCTGATAGTAGACCCAGTCTGTCTAAGCGACCGGTTGGGCCAGATGCTTGATTGAAACTGAATCGGAGCGGTCAAACACGAAGTGGCCAGGAGAGCGTAAGCAGCGTGGGGTAATGCGCCGGATAAGCCAATGGTGGCCAAATAGTGGTAATATAAGCCGGGAGGGCGTGAGATTGATATAGGAGGGGGGTGAGAACTGATAGAAGAATGGGGGGGGGGGGGCAAAGGAAGACAAATAGATAGGGGCCAGTGTGAGGGTTTAAGAAAAAGGTATGGAAGATATTAATGTCATGTGGTTGGAGACAACCCATACTAGAGATAAGTCTATTCTCAAGGGCGAATCGATGACGATCGTCAGAGAAGCACGAAACTAGACCAGTGACACTAACGTCAGCATTACCCAAGTGCTCAGGATCATTGAAGTGGCTAGCAATTGGGGAACCAGTGCGGTTGCGAATGTTGTTGAGGTGTTGGCGGAAACGCTCCCGCAGTCCCATACCAGTTTCCCCAACGTATGTCATACCACACTGGCGGCAGATGATAGAATAGATGAGGTTACGAGAATTGCATGTGAATCCCTCTTCGATGAAGAATTCTGCTTTAGGAAAGGTGATGGAGCGAGAAATGATGACATGAGGGCAGGTAACACAGCCACGTGTATTTTTGCACGGCCTGGTGTCTGGAAGGCTATGAGGGCTGGTGTGTAGGCGACTACTGACCAGTAAGTCCCTCAGGTTCCTGTCCCGTTTGTAGGCGACAAGGGGAGGATCGGGAACAACTTTACGAGTGGCAGGATCAGAGTGAAGAATAGGGAGATGGAGGAATAGGATATCCCGGACAGAGACGCAATGAGGGTGATAAGTGAGAACGAGTTTCACACGGTCAGAGGGAGGACGGTGAGTGGGAGTGATGGAGTCTTGACGGGAGAGTAACCCGCTGAAGGGCGGAGGAGAGAGTGGTCTCAGGGTAGAGTCTCTTGCGGAAGAAGTCCAGCATCTCGTGGGCCCTGAGAAGCAAGTCGTCGTCATCCTGACATAGGCGTCGGAGGCGGAGGAGTTGGGAGAAAGGAAGCGAATCGCGGCAGGATTGAGGATGGGAGGAAGTGTAGAGGTGGTAGTTGTGGGCGTCAGTGGGTTTGTAGTAGACAGTGGTGGAGAGGCCTGAAGGGCAGATAGAGACAGTGATGTCCAGAAATTGGACAGACATTAAATGCAATATATGCTATGGACGAATATAATGTGTTAATATTATATTCGAAATAAGGTATGGCGAAAGAAGGTGTTAATATTATATTTAATATACGTTTTGAGCGGATATAATGTGTCAGCATTATCTGTAATACAAGATTATGTGCGGGAAGAAGATACTAAGAGTATATTTAATATAAGGTCTGGGTTGGAAGAAGGTATGAAGATTATATTTATCCGTGTGTATAAGATATTCAAATGATAATTTAAGTAAATTCTGTTATCTTTTTCGTCGAACATTTGGGGGAGTTGTCTGAACGGTTCCATTCTACTAGGATTAGATTACCAACATTTGGGTGAGTTGGGCTGAACGGTTCAATTCTACTAGGATTAGATTACCAACATTTGGGTGAGTTGGGCTGAACGGTTCAATTCTACTAGGATTAGATTACCAACATTTGAGTGAGTTGGGCTGAACGGTTCAATTCTACTAGGATTAGATTACCAACATTTGGGTGAGTTGGGCTGACCGGTTCCATTCTACTAGGATTAGATTACCAACATTTGGGTGAGTTGGGCTGAACGGTTCAATTCTACTAGGATTAGATTACCAACATTTGGGTGAGTTGGGCTGACCGGTTCCATTCTACTAGGATTAGATTACCAACATTTGGCTGAGTTGTGCTGAACGGTTCCATTCTACTAGGATTAGATTACCAACATTTGGGTGAGTTGTGCTGAACGGTTCAATTCTACTAGGATTAGATTACCAACATTTGGGTGAGTTGGGCTGAACGGTTCAATTCTACTAGGATTAGATTACCAACATTTGGGTGAGTTGGGCTGAACGGTTAAATTCTACTAGGATTAGATTACCACCATTTGGGTGAGTTGGGCTGACCGGTTCCATTCTACTAGGATTAGATTACCAACATTTGGGTGAGTTGGGCTGAACGGTTCAATTCTACTAGGATTAGATTACCAACATTTGGGTGAGTTGGGCTGACCGGTTCCATTCTACTAGGATTAGATTACAAACATTTGGCTGAGTTGTGCTGAACGGTTCCATTCTACTAGGATTAGATTACCAACATTTGGGTGAGTTGTGGTGGCAAGTTCCTTTGTTCTAGGTCCCAACATGTTGGTCAGTTCATGGTCAAGTGAACATACTGATCACATCTATCCTTCACATTTGGTTCAGATGCAACATTTTGACCAAGACCTCCTCTCACATTAGGTGCAACATACTTAGCCAAGACCCCACAACATTTTGAGTCATTTGCAGCAAAGTGACTTAGATACCACTTCGAGTCCACGCCGTGCACATGGAGACAGAATGTATTCTAACATCCTAGTTATTGTGATGTTTATATATGCGTGTGATCACTGTAGTGATAAGCTCGCCAAGAAGATTTGTATTGCGCTATAGCGAAGAGAACCCAACATCCCCTTCTTCAGTATACTTTTTTTTCCTCTTTTATTGTACTGCGCTCTCTTCGTCGCTGAGAGACGGGAAGCGTAGAGTTATTGTTATCGCCAAGTGGGAGGCTTATGCTGTCGTTATGTGTAACTTCCTCGATCCACTAACGTCGATATCGACCTCTTGTTCGTGGACCAGAGACCTGCATATGATATACTCTCGCTGCAGGCTGGCCATAATGCATTCAGACTAAATGCCCAAACCACTTGATTTATTGGATGTTTAATGTAGACAGTAATTGGATTTGTCTCCACTATCTGGCCCAGATGGTGTTGCTGATCTTACTCTTGTGTGCTTCTAGTAAGCATCAAGACTGGCATTGATAACACGATGTAGGAATAAACAATGTATTTATCAGCTTCCTCTTAGTTGAAAGAAGCTCTCTAGGGGGTTTCAAAATTGGTGCAATTTGATAGTGGGGACTGTTTGCTTTCTCAATTCAATGTGCGATCACTCTGCCTACTCTGCCGTCATCGACGAACATACTACCTAGGTATTTTAACTCCCTTACTTGCTTGATATCAGTGCTGTGGAAACTTCTTTGCATCTATTCACGTATTATGATCGTAGTATATATATTGTCAGTGTTGATCTTCATGTCATATTCGTTACAGACGAAACTGAGAGAAGTTTGGTGGTGTTGTAGGTCTTCTCCAATTTGGAAAAACATGACCTGATCATTAGCAAACAACAGTTCATTTAGAGACTCCTCGTGGAGGTTAGGCAACTGTTCAATTTTGTTCCTATAAATTGTGAACCAAAGTAGAGAAGGAACACACCCCTATCAAAATCACCCATCATTGTGAGCTAATTTGTCATACGGTTATTTGTTCGTACTGCAACTTTGCTGTTTACGCACAAGGCACGAATGTCATCAGGTAATAAATCAAGGCCACTTGGACCTTCTTATTGTATTCTATACTTTTTTCATGAACAGGTTGTTTGTAATTATAGTATCTGTACATTCCCTGCTTTTTCGGAATCTTGATTGTAAAGCACTGAGCAGTGGCTCCACAATAGCTCGCACTCGCTGTTTAAGGACCTGTGCAACAATGTTTCCAACGTAGTTAAGAAGGGATATCCCTCTATACGAGCTGCAATCCTTTCTGGAATCCTGACGTGACAAGTGCACTGTTTTTTCTTCTCTTGACTTAGAGCCCACAGTGAAATAGATAAATGGGAAGGTCAAGGAACACCTGGTAGCGGATGGTCGAGGAGGAAGTCGGTTCAATCGTGGTCGGAACTCAAGAAGAAGGGCACCTGATGGATAGTATCTTTTCCGGCTCTTAGTGGAATTAGACGGAGCTCTGATTTTCGAATCTAGTCATGCTCACGACGAATTGTTTGTGGTACCAGGCTGCAGTGTTTCTTCTTACATCATGAGGCGTGCTGGAGAATGTAGACATCGAGCCTCCACTGTATAGTCGAGGTTTCTCAGCAAACTCAACGCTCAAGCTTACTGTTTTGATTTCCACTCCGACAGGTTAATGTAAAAAGTCTATTTCCAGGTGCTTCGTAGACGTGCGGTTAGGGCTTTGGTCAGTGTGTTGCACCTGACTCTGACCGTTAGTCGTTGTACCTACCCTGAAGGTGCAGATGTTTTTTTCGTGTTCTTATAGTTTATAGTAAATATAGGATGTGGTAGCCCATCCACGTTTAACCCTTCATAGTCGCTTCTTACTACATGTTTGGTAGGTTACAGTACGACTATTCTTTGCTTCCGTCTTTGACCCTGGTAGAAGATGATCGATGGTACTGTCTGCAAGGCTATTCTCTGTCCATCTATTGATATTTCCTTCCCACTTAATGACTCACTTAATGACTCACTTAATGAGTAAGGAAGAACCTTCAATAATATCAAGGCCGGGAATAACAAATCCAGTTGACTTTCATTTATCTTCACCCAATACAAGTTGTTTCAGTTGTCTACAATTTCAATAAGTCAAGGTTTCCAAGCATATTTCTTACACCTGAGGAGTTGTAAGAATTTGTATGGGAACTCTTGAGAAAGTGGACACGTGCAGCAGAAGATTAATGTAAGGTTGTTTTGTTGTCTTATAAAGAATTGACTTAATTGAACAATCACACAAACCTGCAGGCATTTCTCTCTCTCTCTCTCTCTCTCTCTCTCTCTCTCTCTTCCTCTCTCTCTCTCTCTCTCTCACCATCTGTCTCTCTCATGTGCACACTATCTACCAAGAAGGAGTTATCAACTACATATCAAACATGTGCACACTATCTTCCAAGAAGGAGTTATCAACTACATATCAAACACCATCAGTGATAATAGCTTCAACAATTATGATAACAATAATTAAGAAATGAATGGATAAAAATTTAGTAGAATAGAAAGCCTAGATGATGACAAGGAAAGACTCCCCAACGCTTTTCTAAGTAGTCCAAGACTTGGTTACTAAAAATAGATGAACAAAAACAAACAACACATATTATCGACTCCCTGTCAAACATACGACACCAGGTGAAACTTCAGCTAAATGAAAAAGAGATACTGTTAGGTGAGACTTCTTAAGAGCTTCTTTAAACCGACATCTGACCTGGAAAAAGGTAATTTTAAAGACCCAGCTGACGACGAGGCTGCGCATGCCCATTAAGAAGAAACTTGCTAGTACTACATGAGGTGCTGATGGAAACACGCTTAGGAGAAATTATGCACAAGCAGAATGAAACCAGTTTTTGAATACGGCATTGCAGCTTGGTCCGCGAAATCTAAATCTAACTACGACAAAATAGAGCCTACCCAGGACCACGCAGCCCGCATCATCACAGGCGCCCTGAAGTCCACCCAAATAAAAGACCTAGATGCCATGACTGGGCTACAGCCAATGGAAGACAGACGAGACTGCATTGTCTTACATAATGCTGGAAAGTTCAAAAGAATCATAGACCGAATGCACAACCTACTAAATGGGATGGGACGCGGCAGACTAAGCGAAAAAGTTTTACGGTCCAGTCAAAAGAGAAGATTAAAAACAGTGCTTTACTTTCAAACGAAATCATAAAACCAATACCAGCATGCTCCATCCGCTGCCTCTGGAAAGGAAGACTATTTTCCGATCTTATATGTAATATCCCCAACATAGCAGACAAAAAGTTGCAAACAGAGGAACAGAAAAAACATATAGTTACAAATTGCATCAACCCAACATTTCCACCAACAGCATGGGCACATGCCTATACAGATGGTTTAGTCAAAGACAACCAGCTAAAACACATATAAACCATAAGGAACAGACAGAAAAGCAAGTAGTCATTCTCACAGACACACTCTCAAAAACCAGCACACAAATGAACTCGGTGCTCCGACAAATTCACTCGAACGCCTGTCCCAGTGCTTCAAACAAACTAAAAACATAGTCCAGTGGATACCAGCCCACTGCAACATTCCAGGCAAAGAGGAGACGGACTTACTCGCCAGAGAGGGAGAATGCTGCAGATGAGTGACACAGAAATCGCATGCAATGAAACAAAAGCAGCCATCAGGCGTGCACTGACGTACAGTGCAGAATGGAAAAAAGTCCACCCTGGTCACGTACAAAATTATGGCTAACACCAGCTCTCCAGATGAGACCAGGTGATCATTCTCCGGCTACGCACAGATTGAGATGCCATCAGTACAATAAGTTCAAGATTGGCACTATGGATCTTTGTGTCTGCGGCACAGCCCGCATGACGACAGAACACATTTTGCAGTCCTGTCCACTGTATACCGACAAAAGAAGTAGCATTTGGCAACAGCCAGAGTCCTTCTACGAGAAACTGTAAGGAAGTGCAGGGAGCCTCAAGTCGACTGCTGCCTTCGTTAGAGTCATTGAGGTCGAGGTCTGACACGACGAGGAAGAAGAAGAAGAAGTCAACCTGTTTCTGGTTTTGGATTTAATACGATTTATTTATGGCAGAAAATGTTAATTCACAACAATTTGGACTACCAAATATATAACACACATTTAGGGCCCATTTTCTCAGAAGTTGGTAACGTCCTTTTGGTTTGTCATTTCTATAATTTCTGTAGTGGCTGTTGTTGTTTTGAGGAATGAGCTATATTGAGTTCACATAATCGTTTTTGTAGTTCTGCTTGCTGATACTCCACTTTGCACTTAATTTGTTAAAAGAAAGTTCCATTTGTGGATGAAATATCTCATAATCTTGAAATCGACAATGAAACTCAGAAATCAACAACTGCTCATTGCCATCTGTGTAACTTCTGAAGTTAAAACTCTATTTCTGAAATAGCCTATTTACAACAAAGAAATGAAAGGCAGTTTAAAAATATTCCGTTTTTTTTTAATCCATCAACATAAAACATCATTCACCATTTTAAAAAAACTGTTTTACTTTTTCCTTATAATTGCAAATTCAATTCACTAAATTACTACGCTACATCTATTAGAAATGTCAAGACCTGAATGAAGTGAATACCTTAAAATTTATTTTGAAGATCGATTGAACTTGGTAAGTTGTCTCTCATCAAACTTCTGTTCACAAAATCGTAAAACATTTTTCTCCACTAAGCCATCTCACCTCAGCATGAAGCAGGATATCACCGCAACCAGATTCCACTTTCGCTAACAATTAAAGGAATTTTACGTGAGCTAGAGAGCTGTCATCCACTGATCAAATTCTCTAATTTCACCACAGTAGCCATAATGTAATTTAGGTTGACGGATTTTGCACAAAGGGCCTCTTGGTGAACTATGAAATGCAAAGTAGACTTGTCAAATTTGTTTTCCTTCACAAGTCCAACAAAACCAGCATTAGTCCCAACCATAGCCTTGCAACTGTCGGAACACACAGCAGACACTTTTTTCAAAACCACCATGTTCTTCCAAAGCAGAAAATATGTCATCGCCTTTAGTCGTACCATACAAGAGGCAAACTTTCACTAGTTTCTTACGAGCAGTGAAGTCTTCCTTGATCACTTTAACAAAAATAAGAACTGGCTAGTGTTGGGATGTCTGTACTTTTATTAGTCGCCAATGAAAATTATGGAAATTCTTAAATTAAAGATTTCAAGTTCTGGGACA